>PRKT01001114.1:100684-130643 GCA_003671525.1 Saccostrea glomerata
TCATATTTTGTTGTCGTAAGGTCAATGTAAATTTCAAGACATTGACATTTTTTGCTAAATTGTCAGATTTAAAAACCCTCATTTTATTGTAATGTAAACTTCTGATGTAATTGCTATATCACTAACAAAACCACACAAAGTTTTATGTATTGTCAATATTTATGCTTTCAAAGTTTACGTACCCCCTCCCCCAAACCAATTCTTCTATAGAATTTAATTTAGATTCAATTTATATACCGGTAGTCAATGTTTCATTGTAAAAATAATTGAATATAGACCTGACAAATACGTAAAATAAATGAATTTTGTTATCCATGTGCCCCCCCCCCGGTTGTCATCAAAGCGATTAACATTAATGATATTTCAGATGTACTAATCCATTAAAAAAAATGAAACACTGTGACTGTACCCAGGTGATATGATTTGTAAATACATGTTATTGTACATGTACGACCCCGGGGGATGCGGGGGACTTAATCGGTGTATGGTTATAGTTCGCCCTCCTGTGTCCTTAATATGGACGATTATTATTTCGACTTTTTCCAATTTTAGATAAACTCTGAACTCACAATTGAACATCGTGTAAACAAAGATGCACGATCTTGTGATATATTCTGTAAAATATCAATATACTTCAGGGAACTTTCATCTGCAACAATAACACGGTTTAATATAAGTTTTAAACTGGATCTTTATCCAATGCATATTTTTTCTGTTATGCCTGCTTGAATTGTCGAAATAAAAAAGTGATCAAAACATTTATTAGACTCTATGATAGAAACAGTACGATATTTTGCAGGAAGAATAAAAATGCGCTTGTCAAATGAATTCTCTTTACCACGCATTCTCAATTTATAGTCCCAAATCGACTTTGGGAAAAGTCAAAAAATTTTGTGAACTGAAACTAACACTTTTATATGTCATTTGAAACATGAAAGTGTATAGTTATTAAAAATCACAATTTGATTTACATACTTCATGCTGTGTTTTGTTGACCTCCTTTGAAATGAATGCGGTTGGAGGGCTAATTTTACACCAGGATATTTACGTGATGTTGAAAAGCCACATTTGGATACGAAAGAATTTTTTTGAAAAATACAAAATTAAGATAATACACATTGAATTTTGTTAACTATAAACATTTATGAAACCGTTTAAGCACATTTGTAAAAGGGTGTGGAATCTTTGATTCAATTATTAGTAAAAACAAAACAGGCATAATTTTCACTTAAATGAAATTATTTTCTTTTTATTTTAAAAAGTTTTTATCAAATCTGACGATAAGCTAAATAATGACAATATTACCTAAAATACTTCATTATTTAATTCTTTATTAATCTATTCAGAGCAACGCACATTTCTTAAAATATTAACAGGTAAAATATTTCGCCATTACCTGATTACGAAGTGTTTGTTAAATATCACGTAAATATCGCACATAGATATCATACAAAAATAAAAGTATATTTGGGGAAAAATGAATATATTATTTCAAATTATTGAATTTTATGCATTTTCTTATCTGTGTTTTTGACAAAGGGTTGAATTGAAAATTCAAGTTATTACTTATCTGTAGAGGAATCATTAAATTTATGACACCCCCCTCTTCCACCATTCAATCTGTTGATTATTTCAAATCCTTCATTGCTTGTGAAAAATTTATCGTAAAATCTCTAAAACAAAACAAAGTTACCCCCACCACCCTCAAAAAAGTTTGTTAATAATTACATTTGCAAATAATATGTGCTCTATAGAGCAATATACGTACATTCTACATTAATATAACGTAAATTGAAGTACCATTAAAGCATGGAGTCAGGACGCAGACGTTCTAAGTTCTACATGTAAGTCTAAGCAACAATTTAAATGGAAAAAATCAGGTGCACAATTTAATACATGTATTTCTTGCAAAGCAACAAAAATGGAAATGGATTCAATTTCGACCAGTTTCTTGACACCCAACACCCACCGCCGTCTTTTTTTCTGAAACCCGATGTGGAAGTCCCCCCCCCCCCACACACACACACACATGCAGCGCAGCGCCTATTCTGTGGAATTGTAATATTTCCTACGAAAAATGATATTTCTGCTTCAAAATGTTTAGCTTGGTATACAATTTAAGTGTATATTACGATTTTTTTAGTTGATGATACACTATCATGTAAAAAAAAAAACCAGCAAAATACAAACTTTAAGAAAGTTTTGTTTCAGATTTACGTTCTGAATGATAACGTGCATTACACTTAAAACTATGCAATATTAACCAATTGCTCAAAATGGAAACATTCGATCATTAAACCACAATTCTTCTTGTGAATAATATTATTCGTATGTCAATTCAATTTTCAAATCACACGGATGCACAATATATTTGTAAAAAAAAAAAAAAAAAGGTTCGTCTTTGCATGTGCACTTCCATTTGCATTTCTGAACTCTTGTTACAGAAAATAATGCCGTTTTAAGAAACAGTGTATTTCTTCACGTTTTTAGTTTTTAAATCATTAAAATTCACTCGCAAATCTGTTCAAACAGCTTTAGATTTTAATTTTACTTTACTTTAAAACATGGTAACGTAAATATTGGTAACGTAAATATCGGTAACGTAAATATCTTTCTGAGATTTATCGTAACTTTTAATGCTGTTGTTTAATTATTCCACTGTTTATTAAAGGCAAATTCTAGTGCTTGAGTGTAAGGCAATTTGACCCATAGGAAACAGTGTAGTTCTCTTACTTAATTTATGAATAAATTCTAACACGTAAATATCGATGAATTTTTTAACCATTGGACTTATAAGAAAAGGGGGGCTATTTTCTATAAATACAGATAAACAGTGTCTTTTTTACCATTCCATGCAATAGAAGAGGTGTTCATGATGTTAAAAAATTAAAACTTAAAGCGATATATGGTGTATTTTTTTTATAAGTTCTGACTATCTAAAATTAAAAAGATCTTTCTATTTGTTTTGTTACTTTATATAAAGAGAAGACTTTCCTGTAAAATACACAATTTAAATCAATTGCGTATCAAAGTTATCGCAGAATTTAAAACAATAACCGAATTATTTCCGACTCGGAAATAAATATCAGACATAGTTTAAAGTCAATTTAAGTAATAGAAACGATGGGATATTTAAGTTCAAGATAGATGAAAATTTTAATTTGAATGTAAATAATGAATATCGAGTAAATCGCCGCTTAATCTCGTATTTTTATTTTTTACCTCTGATACGCCATATATAGCTTTAATCCTACTGAGTCAGTTCAGAAATCCTTCGAGTCCTTTTGAATTTCCAAATAGAAAAGTAATGATTTTACGGTGACATCAAAATTTGATAAATATATTAAAAAAAATTTTAATTTGTGACATGCATATGTGTGAAGGGTGTGATATTTAGAAAATATAACTCAAATGTAGGACAATCTTACTAAGAAAAAGATATGTAAGTGATTTGAAGCTTCTTTTAGGTTTAAAATTAAAACTACACTATGCTCGGCGACAGTAACGTAAATATCGATTTCTGCTATAAAATGCGATTTTCGCCTAAGACAATCATTCAAGTTACAACAAACAATTGTTGTATTTTAATCAACAACCAACAATGGTTCATATGACTGGCAGAAAATAAAATTTATTAGAAATTTTATATTACTTAAAACACGGTACATTATTTAAAGCGAATTGAGACTATAATTTGAGAATCAGTGTTACAAGACACTACGAATAGCAGCTTTCTATAAGCTTTTTAAATATATTCCATTCATTGTGATTATGGCGAAGATTACATATCTTTTCAATTCTTCAGATATTAAATTAAGTTTTGAATTATCCTAATCCCGCCAATTTCTCTGATAACATAGAACTGTACTTGTGTGTTTTCTACATCATCATGTATACTCAACTGAAAATTAATTTTTATTTCAAAAAATATAAATGATAAGATGTAGAAAATGGAATCCTTTAGGTCATTGATAAGCCGTGTCGACTTGTCCAAAAAAAAAAAAAACCCAAGAAACGTAAGGAAATCCTCATTAAATACTGACTGTTGAATTTTACTTCTAATAAACTGACACCCGTATCCTTTTTTCTAATTCATGTAAAAAAAAGACAAATGGATTAATTGTTTCGGATGTTCTACACATTTTACAGCTAAAGATTTTTAATTAAAAAAAAGTTTTCCCTATTTCACCAAAGATGTTTTGTTTGAAAACATCAGCCAATGTCTGTATGCAAACGTATATTAAACTTATAAGCACGGGGCTTTGTACCATTATGAAGTATGAGTCAGGTTTTTTTTTTTAATTTTGCCAAACTAAATATTAGACCGGAAAGTAAATTTTACGTAAATATCAACATTAAATAAGGAACTTGTTGGTAATTCTTCTTCATAATTCTGGGATTAATTATCGGCAATCAAGCGTTGGATCATTTATTTAAAGTCAACATTTTTAAATGTCTACTAGAATAAAAGAATTATTTAAACAACTTTTAAAAGAATTTATAAAATTGTTTTCGATACATTTTAATTTGAATTCATTGGTCAAAGTTGTTATGTTAAAAAATTCTACTTTAAAAATTAAAACTTTTTTTTTTGTTGGGGGGGGGGGGGGGGGTAATTTAATTTTGGTTTGTATTCAATTTTTGAAGAAAGCGATAAATCTGTGCGCCGAGAGACAGAATCAAATATTTGAATTTCTATTATTTTTTGAGACCGCGCAACGTTAGAAATTGCAACGCATGCTGATGGAGAATACATGTAAAATCAAGAATATAAAATACTATTATTACTCTATACTATTTTCATTTTTATTTAATTATACTTGCAATTTACTTTTAAAACGTTTAGAAATAATTATTATCATTTTACATCAAACTTTTTAATTTGCGTCTGATTTTGATGTACATTCATTTCTCGCAATAGTGTATCAGTTTTCTATGATTGGGATGACATAAAACATTTAATTGAAAAAAAAATTGTTGATATATCGCATATGAATTAATTCCACTTGTACGCATTCCTGTAAAAGACGCGCACTTAGCGTTAATCCGAAATATTGAAAATCGCGCAAAATAATGTCAAAGAAATTGTGACGTCGTTTTAATCTCGCAGTGACGTTAACATTTCTGTACACTGACGTCGCAGCCAGAGGGTTAACCAAGGTAAAATGATGTAAGGAAAATGCTTATAAAAGAATCATATTTATTCCAGTAATTTTAATATCAGTACAATAAAGTAAGCAAACATTAATCCTATAGCTAGCAATTGCAATGAAATACTTTAGATAGAACAAAAGAGACCCCAACTCTTTTTAAAAATAATATTAATACTAAATGTTATTAATTAATACCTGTCGTATACGAGAAATCGGATCCTTATATAACCTGGTACTTTCTTAATGCAAATATGCATAACTTAATTAATTTTAAATATATAATTTATCTCATATTTTCCAGTATTTGATAAGCATTTAATAATTACATGTAAGACGCTTCAAAACAAAGTTGGCGTGACTCAATGATAATTAATTTGTCGTTGCGGGTCTCGAACTCAGTACGTTTCTAAACATTACCAACTTTTTAAAGTACATCTTTATTGTGTCGATACAATGCCTCCCAAATACCATGAAAAAAGAAAGAAGTCCAGTCCGAAAATTAGGACACCGCGGGCCATCCCCTCGCAAAAAAATCGACCCCGATATAATAGAATGAATATTACTTTCACGTAGATGAACTCATGGTGTATAAAATTGGTTCTTCAGGGTTAAATCATAAATACTCTAATAAAATCTTTTCTACTACCACGCAGAGAAACATAAAACACCAGGCTCATTTACATAACGAAGTATTGTTTTGAGAAAGTTTATTCCATATTTAAAAATTAAAAATCATTAGTTATATTTATATTTTTTTTTCAAGTAAATCAGACTGTAACTAAAGCAGTACTGATATTAATGCTGCTGACTGGGGAATAAAGATATTTATGTTTTTGGCTTTTTTTTGGGGGGGGGGGGGTTAATACTTGGACACAACAATCGAAAATCATCTCAAAAACGCTACAGTGATTGGTTTCTGTATATAGATTCCAAATGTCGGAATGACTTGGCCATTCGCGATCATATTCCCAAATACAAATTCTCACCTGCTTGACAGAAAAATATAGCCGAGAGTCACATGTCATGCTTTAGCATGTGAGCTCGACTTCTAAACTTACGAAAAATTAAATTGTATCATTACGCATGGTTTGAAATAATGAACTTTCTAAATTCCTGAAATTGATCAAAACTCGTCAGATCAATCAATAATATGTCTATTTAACGATTGTCTCGATTTCAACTCAGATTTATGAAAAGTTCTAAAATGAAAAATATGTATAGTTTGATCAGTGATAGGTGTTGCAGTCATTTGACGAAATCTACTATAGCTGCAGATCTGTAGCTCTCCAAAAACATATTGATAGACTGGAGAGCTACAGTGCCACCCATTGAAAAAACTGTATATTTATTGCGCACAAAAAAGTGCGCTCTGTTCTCGATTTATTTCTCCATGTTTTTAAAATGTGATCTCAAAACATTACTAACCGTGTGTTCCGAACATATTCTTTCGCTGTTTCCACAACCAAACATTCCTCATAATTGTTGTGAATAGTCCTCCTGACCCTGATATTGTAATCACAGAACATTTCGCTTATTTATACTGTCATTTTGGTTCCAAAGATAATTCGGTCCATTATGCTTCGCTCAGATGTCAACTACGAGAGTACTTGATTGAAGAGAAAGGAATGTTTAAAATCTTCCATTTTTTTGCAATTGAGGTAAGAATTTGGAAGAATTAATCAAGAACCGAACGCACTTTTTTGTGCGCAATATATATACAGTTTTTTCCATGGGTGGCACTGTAGCTCTCCGGTCTATCAATACATTTTTTCGGAGAGCTACAAATCTACAGCTAGAAATCTACATGCAGTGTACATGTATTTGATTAAGGAAACACTGTCTAGTTAGTATAATATGCGAGGGCATCAACGCTGATGTCCCTGGCATACTATACTAACTAGACAGTGATTCCTTATATTTCCATTTCTAGACAGTGATTCCTTATATTTATTGTAGAATGTAGACATGAATTTAAATTACATGAGTACTCCCATGCCAATTTCAAAAGTCCTTGCCCACTGATGTCAAATACAAAGACAACCACACGAGATTTACATGCATATTTGGCCAACTTAGCTATTGACCTGCCTAATTTACATTACGGTAGAATTATCAAGAAATCAACTCCACTAACTCTCAAAGAGTTATCACAGAGAAAAATTTAGAAATGAAAATGTAATGGCATCAGCTTACCTGCAATCGCGGCCTTTCATATTTATGTAAATTGTGTTGAAATGTACATATTTATACATGTCTAAAGCAATAATTAAATAATTCGTAAAGCACTAGTGTTAATTTTTTTTATGAGGTCATTTATATAGGTATATCCTTTAATACTACGACTCTAATTGGACTCTCTTCAAAGGCATCTCAACCATTTTGTTAATACAATATTACACTTTCTCGGAATCTCGAAGGTACAGAACATGACTTGTAATATTGCATGCTAGGCATTTTTTTTTTGTTTGTTTAGCGTCCATACTAAAGTGAAAAAAGTCTTTCTATCTGAATAAAAATCTGGGAATATACATAGTAGCGAAATTAAAATTTTTGGTACACAAAAAAAGGGTGCCGACCTCAAAGAGTAAACTGTGTGGCAGACATTTGTATTTGTACATTTTTATAGTGTGCTTGTTTTCAAATATACCTAAAAACTAATTCTGAGTCGCCCACTAACGCTAAACATAGAGATTTTTTGCAACCAAATGAAACTTGCAGAAAACCTTAAGGCTCATGAACCCTCTTCCCACTTATATATAAAATATTGCTTTAACCTTAATGATTTTCCAAAAAAAGTTCATTAAGGAATATAAGTTATAGACATTTATGTCATTAAGAGTTATCTCTCTTATCAGAGTATCGATGTACCTTAAGACAGAGCCGGGGTGTTGAGTGAACAGAGTAAAAACTTGTCATCCTTGATTTCAATGTTAAAGTGGCAATTTATTATTATCACAGCTGCACATGCTGATTTAACATGAAATGAATAGAAAGGTCATCTTTAAACTAATGTTTGATAGTCCTCTCCCGACTCAGGGTAAAATAAATGGGTCGGTAGGTAGTTAGGATTTTTTTCTTAAAAGCTTTAACATATGTGTTATCGGGATAAGATCCAACAAATCTTGTCTTGGAATAATAAAATAAATTTTTGAATCGGGACATTTTTAGTTCATCGGTCGGGAGAGTGCATCTTTTTTTTTGGATATGGCCTCTGGTTGCTTTTATTTTTCATTATTCCAATAAAGTATAGGACCTAGCTTTTTATTTTCAAAGACGCCCAAAAATCTTTATAGTGGATAGCTCGACATGTTTGTTTACACAATAAAAAGATTTCTTTTCAGAATTTTATAACATATATATCAAAACTAAGCTCATTGAACATAATTTATAGCTCCACCTGATTGATAATAACGAAAATCATAATAAGAAAATGAAATAGTTTCAATATCCCAGGCCTCAAAGCTTGAAACTTGAAAAAGAAAATAATATATTGATTTGAGGGGGGGGGGGGGGTTCATTTTTAGTTGATCGGTAGATAGCTGGAAGCTGAAAACGAATCAATTTTTAATATATAATCTCAAATTTCTTGAATGGCATTAATAACGTTTACGATTACAAGTGATAGTACTTTTTTCAGCTACTAGTATCATTAATTCATTCTCAAAAGATTTCGCAATATCAATATTAATTAATCTTGTATAAGAACATCGCAACCGCCTGTGGAATATCAATAGATCATATTGTCTTTCAGCATATAGTCTTTTGTTGTCTCATTTGTTTACATATTTTAAGCATAAAATCATTGTCGGTATAATGCTCAAAATAAATAAATAAATACTGTCTGTATTTTATTTTTCAAAAATTGTTGCAAGTTCAATACAATTTTATAGTGACTTTTTATCGGAAGAATTCAACATTAATATCAGTGACTACTGTTTTTAAATGCATTAAATCTATTATTTCAATTTATTTTAACAAAATTTACTTTTTGAATGATAAAATACATTTTATGAAGACTAGATGTATATTCACAGATCTCTCTCTCTCTCTCAATCGATCGATCGATAAAATATTTATATGCATGTAAGTATCGCCAGGGGAAGTAAGTGTAAACTGTCCGAGGACTATGGATCATTAAAAAAAAACCTATGCTAAGTCGCGCCAAATTTTACAACACTAGCGTATACTCCTAAACCTACGTCATAATTTAACGTCAATGTAAAGAAATATGACGTCATATTTAGACCAGTACCAATTTAAAAATAAAGGCCCATACGTGTGTCAAAATTTAGATATAACTGTATTTAATGTAAGATAAGATAAATGATAAATAAACGAAAAAGTTAAACATGTATTACAAAGCGACATTTTTGTCGGTTTGGCGTTGACACAGTAAACGACATTTTTGTCGCTTTGGCGTCGAAAGGGTTAACCTACCTGCGTAGTAGACTACACAATGATACGTAAAATAGTGCAATGGTTTTTGATAAGTACAAACTAGTAGAGCTACAGTCTCGTTTCCAACTGGTGTAGATTCGCACTGAATGAAATTCTCCAACAAATTACCTCTCATCTCAAGTCTTCCCTTATCTTTTCACACATTCTAATAAGTATCATCTTATTTTTGTCATTCATATTTCACTGTCAAATTCCACCACAAAGAATTTCGGTTTATGATCAATCAGGACTCCTGACAGCTTTCCTCCTCTGCTCTACTCTGGGTGTCCAAAATGGCGGCCCCTGTACCTAGGCAAGTCTGGTGTTTTTCCAACAATACTTATTACCGACCGCCATTCGGCATAGCGGGGTAACGGATTACGCTATAGTACGATAAAAATAAATGTTTTTTAATGCAATAAAACTGTTTATTTATGAATGCACAACTTGATTAAACATTATCATAAACTAATGCTGCGATATTTGTTTCAAATATCTTTTTTAGCGATATTTTGACAAAAAATAACATCCAAAATTCAACTGTAAGAGGAAAGGAGAAAAAGCAGCAGACCAGACCGGTATTAGATCCCGGGTCCCCTGAAACACCGGTCAGGTGCTTTACCAACTGCTATCTGACCACCGGCGATCGAACCCGGCCGACCGCCACATTCCTTCTTCCTTCCAACCCAGGCTCATCCCTGACAGGGCATGGCACAGCACCAAATGCAATAGGGAAGGAGAAAATGCAGTTGACTAGACCGGCCGGGCCCCCTGAAACTCCGTTCAGGTGCTCTACCAACTGAGCTATCAGGATACCAGCGATCGAACCCGACCGACCGCCACACAACGCATTTTAAAGATTACTAATACTAGTACCCCGATCTCGATATCTATTTTGTATCAGACTCATTAACTAAAGTCTAACAACTTGATTTTATCTAATTCTAAATAGCATGCATGTATGAATATTTGAACAATGAGATATTTCAACTTGTTCAAATATAAATAAGATCAGGGTCAAACGATAAAACGTAACCTAAAGTCAATAAATGGATAACTCCTAAAATAAGGAAAATCAAACATACAGTGTATTTTATTCAAAATATATACTCACCAAAAAAAAAAAAAGAAACACATATGTAAAACAATATGAAAATCTAAGTTTTCAGTTTAAACCTTATTCTTTTTAAGCGATTTTAGAGTGTTTTGTGATAAAAATCAAACATGTCCTACGAGTATGTTGCAAATTGAAAAGTCAAATTGATGTCATTTCTATCGCCCCCAAATTCAAGGGGGCATAACAATACGTATTGTGCGACGTCGCAATGCTAGTGGGTTTCCAATGTAAGAATATCGTGCAGGAATACAATCTCTTTTCATTCTCTTGCGAACAATTTATGCACTTGTATGCGGATTTTTTCAGCCAGCAATTTAAGCAGCAGTTTTTACAGCAAGTTCTAAACAGCATTAGGTGTTGAAGGGGGGGGGGTCTGACGGTCCTGCCTTGTTTTGATTACCTGCAGTTGGCCAAATAATGGTCTTTAGACGTTAGTTTAACGGTTGCAAAGCCCATTTACTTATTTCAAATACAGCTACAACTTCCTGTTGTGTAGCTCCGTTTAGTAACATCGTTAGCCTGGTTGTGTTCATCTTTATTTCGGCGTGGCATTGCAGCATCAACAGTGCAATCAAATCTTGAATATGGGTTTAATAGGAATGTTAATAGTTTTTCTAAATCCAAAATATCACCGAAAATAGACATCCAATTTAGAAGAAATCATGAACAACAATACTTTCATAAACATGTTTAATCAGGGGAGATAATTCAACACTTGGGTTTTAAAACCCATGTTGACCTTTAAATTGGTCACAGGTATCCAATGATATCAAAAATAGTTGTTCTATTTACATTTTAAAAATATCGTTGACAATTAAAACAATTTGCGTTTCCTTTTTGATGAGTATATATATTCATTGTGTGAAGTAGTAAAACATACAAAAAATAGTTTAATTGCCTAAAATTATAAAATATTACCAGCGTACTCTAAAGTACTCTAGCGTACTCCTTTAAGTAGGTTCGCGCGTAGCAGCTATTTATTACGAAAATTTTAAGTCAGTCGTCGTGCGTTTCTGAGAAGTTAAAACAGTTTAAATGATAAGATGTCCACGGGCCTTATAGGTCACTTGAGTATTATGTAACAACTTTCCAAAAATTGAATTTGTGTCGTGTTTTAAACCAGATGCCATGATATTCACAGTTTTAAAAGAGACTTCATTGCTGATCGTCATTAGAATGCTTACTCTAGTTACTTTCTACTCAGAGTTACATCAGAGTAACAAAGAGAAAATGCATTTCAATTTTATAACCAGCCATGCACCCTACAACACAGGAACCACTGACAATGGGGCCATAAATTTCAAAATATTGGAATTATCATCATTAATTTTATTCCATCATAAATGGTTGATTTATTATCTTCAGACTATGTACTGTGTATCAATGAAACATGAAATAAAAAATTTTGATAGATACACCTCTATTCGTCATAAATATATATACCAAGATCATTGGCATAATACCTGGGAGCAACGGAAACAGTTTCAAAGAATTTATGCATTTAACTATATATAATCATAAGAGCCCCGCCCTAAAACCAGAACCCCTGACCCAGGAACCATGAAATACATTTTTAGATGATACGTATCTTATAACTCTGTACATAGTTTATTGTTAAATATCAAAGAGCAGAGCAAGATTTTCAAAGAAATAATGCACTTTTACTATATGACATATAGAGCTCCACCTTAACACCAGAACCCCTGTCCCTGGGGCCATAAAATTCACAGTTTTGGAAGATGCACTCTATTACCTTGGAATAGAGGAGATTTTTTATTTCACTGATGTCGAGTTTCTCTAAATTCTCGAGCTCTTTCTTTTTCAACTTGTTTCCGGACATAAAAATAAATTCTTCTGTGTGGCTGAGAAAAAGGAAAAACATTTTCATCGACGTGGAGTTTGACTTGCTTATGTTTTCCGATCTCATTGAACACTTTGGGTACTTTTGACACAAAGAGGGTGTGTGTATAAGACGGTTGTGTTGATATGTCTTCTTCATGCATTCAAGATTTGGACACAATGAAACTATACCGCTTCCATACAGTTCGTCTACGGAATGTATTGGGCATCACAGGGCGAAACAAATTCTAAGATCCAGAGGTTGTCTTTCACACGCCTTTTTACACCTATTTTACGTCTTATAAACTTGAGTCTACATGCGTCAAGTGGTCGTCTGGGGATTCCCCTAACCCTACAGAGTGACAGATATTCATCATACAGCACTCAATCAGAAATATCTGTGGGCAGACTTTTCTTCAATTCATACAGATTTTCAAGTTCTGGTCCTGTCCATCTGAGTCTTATATTGGCGGGATTATGGCAATGGCTTGAAATGTGACATTCTCCTCGCTGATATCTGCTACTTCGAATGTTCTGCCTCGCAAAACAGATTCGTCAAACAACTTATCTGATGACTCCTCCATATTTTCGCGTCTCAGGTCCCTGGCAGTGTGTGGTGCTTTGGCCATTTTCAGTTTCACAGGGATGGTGTGGTGCGTGCGAAATATTTTCTTCGTACCGATCACGCATTGATATGTGGAGGTCAAAACATCAAGGTCTTTGAGGCGGTGCTGAAGGACAGGCAGAGACAATTCTAGTTTCAGCAGTTCCGGATACGACACATACCACTATGCTTTATCAAGGCCACACATGAACAGAAGGATATAGAAATAACGAACAGTATTCAATCTCAACGTCCATTAAACAAATATACAAAATAAGAGCAGAGCAAACACGGACCTCCGAAACATCAGAGGTGGGATCAGGTGCCATGGAGGAGTGAGCATCCCCTGCCGACCGGTCACACCCGCCGTGTGCTCGTTGTCGTAATCAGGAAATAACGGAAAAAATCCGTGGTCAATTCAGTGTATAAATAATGGACTAACAATTGGTATGAAAAACGTCAGTCAGCATTTCATTCAATAATAAATTGTATTTGCTGACAAGGTCATTGTATCGACCATAGAATTTACGAAATGATGACTTTAAACGAGACTGTTGATATTCTTGTTTCATCAACTTGCTTGTCAATAATTTACCTCCTTTAAGAAATTGTTCATACGTAGAGCATGCTCTTGCGTATCGAATCAACTGAGATATAAATACTCTGTATGCAGGTGATGAAGGTATAATGCTGCATAAGTAAGGGAAGTTGACGATAGAAAAGTTAAAGTCATCACTTTAATCATATAGCTTGGTTGTTAGATTACCATTAGTGTCTTTTTTAAGTAAAATATCCAAGTATATATAAAGCAGAAGTATCAGACTCTGTGGTATCTTTTATCTCAAGCTCACAAGGATATATCGTGTCGACATAGGAATGGAAATTATCATTATTAATTGACAATACGTCGTCGATATATCTAAATGTCGAGTTGAAAGCCACAGCAAGTGTTTTCTTCTTTTCACGCAAAAGATTTTGCATAAATTCTGCTTTATATGAATATAAAAATAAGTCTGCTAATAAGGGAGCGCAATTTTTACCTATGCAGGCATCTACCTTCCGTCACCATCTAAAGCAGCTGGAGCTTCCATATGGATCCATTTAAGTATTCAGCTGATAACAAAAACACATCCTGGGAGGTTAAATAGTTAGACACTGCATCAGGCTGTGGAAGCAGACAACTATAACACTCCCATCCAAACTTCTAAAAGAGTTGTATTCCGTGGGTTTTCTGCAGAGTACACAGGGAATCCTTATACGGATGGATATTAATGTGCTTCTTCAGGGTGGGAAAGACGGGTTTCATTGAACAGAAGCTAATTGGCAACAGATTAAGGAACCGAACCGGAAACTGGACTGCTGCGAGTGAGGCAATACCCAGCCCAATCCCATCCACATCTGGGACTACGTGCAAACTTGGACATACAGACTTGGACATACATGTATTTGTGTTCCTGGTGATAATGGTCTCGTCCCGATGAAGAAACATTTCAGCGCTACCATGTCGGTGAAATACCCTGCAGAAATTGTAGGTATTCTCTGTGGCTGTAATGAATATTGGTTGCCTGTCTTCATCCAAAAATAATTATCATGATGTGAAAATTTCTTCTTTTTTAAAAAAAATTAAGGATTGACACTTACAATATTTTATTATATGCTTAGTAAAAAAAGAAAGGACAAGATAGGGTATTTAAGACCAGTATTTGGTCGCTTTTTGGGGGCCTTTCAGAATGATCCAACAATTTATCCGTATAAACTTCTTGTCACCCATACCGCAAAGTAAATATTGATTGTAAGACTGTCATGCCCTGTATCAGAAATGCTGCTTTCCCTGACGTGCAAGTAACACCTACTCTTTTTCCCATTATTTGTCATTGTCAGGGCTATTGTTTTCATAACATAGCTTTTGCCAGTGCCAGATGGCACAGGAATTGCAAGGTTGTGGCCCTCTGTCGCTATCTTCATTTTCCCCGTACTTTTTAATTCGAGAGTTTTCTACTGAAAGCGACCAATCAGAGCGCAGCTTTTAAATTACTCCGGAAGAACATATGGAAAGAACTGTCGCCAGATCCAAATGTCGAAAAAGTGGTTAGTTATATGACTAACGGTAGGCTTTGATCAGAATTTGACTAAAGAATATCAAAGTTGAATCTATACTCCACTCACTCCTACTTTATTGGAAACTAATGTCGCCCAGTCAAAATATGTGGTAGGGAGTTTCCTATTTTAGATTCATCCCTTGTTTATTTTTAGGTCACCAGAGTAAACTCAAGTGACCTATTGGTATCTGTTAAATAAATTATCTAAAATTCAATTTTATCACAGAGTGTCAGGTGATGGTAATCACCAAGAGGATGCAGAGTACACTTCGTCTGAAATTTATGTAAACGTAGACATGGAAACAGCTACCTGTGCCAGTGATACCCAGCAAAATACTGTTGGATTTCAAGGTACCAATATTAATCTTGATTCTTTGATTCAAAGTAAGGTTTTACATAGTTGACATAAACATCACTCATTTTCTTCAACAACATATTCATTGTATCTATACATGGATGAATTCGTTCAATATTTAATTTAATTCTTGTCTTGTAAAAGTAATAAAGTCACAGAATGGATCACCAGTTATTGCACTTGATACCAATGACAATAATTTCTCTTGAGGGTGTACTTTGAACCTGATTGTTTAAGAAAAAATCTTGCTTTTCACAAGCCTCATCCATGCTCATATCTCTCACTGAATTTGGACATTTGATTTCAACAATACCAGTTATTGAATTCTCACAAAACTTTGCATCTAGTGTTGCACCCAAAAAAGGAAAAGGTGGATTTATGACCAATATCCAATATCATGTATATGATTCCTTGAGCTTTTTATATACATTTGTTTGGCTGTTTTCTCATTTGCTTGTCCATATTGTACCATTTATATGTTTTGAATTGACCCCTTTTGTGTATTACGTCATCAATTATGTGAAGGAACACAGAATTCAAAGCATGGACCCGACGCCATTCTTATGTTGTTTCTTCAGGCTAAAAAAAGCATTATAGGACCACCTTAACCTTAACACATGGTGTCAGAAGTTTGCAATGGATAAACTGGAACCACCAGGAGTACTTTCGCTCACGGGGAACGTGGCAGAAAATTGGAAGAAGTTCAAACAGAGGTTTGATGTTTACATGACAGCTACAGGTGCGTCCGAAAAAGGTGACAAACAAAAATCAAGCATTTTCTTACACGTAAGTAGTAAGGGTAGTAGTCTGGGGTCAGTTAGGAGTCAATGACGTCATGGGTCCATTTAGGGTCAAGGGTCATTTAAGGTCACAACTCCCGAGGTCTGTTTGGGGTCACTTATTAACACAAGGTCATTGCACCAGAAGGGTCCCTCTTAGGTCACACAATAATGGGTCTGTCTAAGGTCACATACATTTTTTTAGTTGTCCAAGGTCACACTCTTTTTTCTGGGTCATATGAGGTAATGCTTTTAGAGTCAACTACATGTATGTTAAAAAAGGGTCAAATGAAATGTCACATCAAGGTGATTGCCACACCCTATGTACATCTATAATTCAAGAGTGAAAAAAGGTCACAGATCAGAATTAATTCAAGAAGAGAGTCACTTATTCAAAGTTCAAATGAAGGTTAAAATAAGATCCAATTGAAGGTCATAGGTTGAAATTGGATCAAAAAATGAGAGCTACTTATTAAGGTGAAAATGAAGATTACGAGGCGAAGGTCACGTTTTTAAGGTCAGGAAAGATAAAATTAAGTCATGATGAAGTTAAAATCTGAGGTCATGGTTATTTCTTAAATCAAATGCTATAAAAGGATACTCAATTTGTAAAATTAACACAGAAGTCACTTACACTGACAATATACCACACAGTGAATGTAAAACAGTAAGTATAAATATTTCTGTTAAAAAATATTGTTTTCTGCCTTTTACTACTATCTTCTGACTTGGTTTAAAATCCTTATATGAGTATTGGACAATAAATTCTTCATAGCATTCATAAACTAAAAAAGAAGACACTAGAATAGAATAATGATATTTTAATATGTTTGATTTTGTTACTGACAATGATATTATAGCAATTTCATACATTCGTACAAGTATAAAACAATTTTCACGAAAAAGTATGAACATTCAAATTCTAAATGCCGATATCATCCAGTCTATATTTTCACAACATTTTAAATGAAACTCTTTGCTTGCATTTTTCTTTACATAGTCTGTGATTAAATTCACCAAATACATTGTATGTGCTAAGTCTGATTGGATACACTCAATCAGCTCATTCCATGCAGCTAAGACTTTTTAAAAATATGTTTGATTTTAGCAATTTCAATTCATTCACACACGTATAAAATAATTTTTACAAAAACATTGTGAACTAACAATTAGTTAATAAAATATTCCAATTTTGAGTGCCAGTATCATCCAGTCTAAATTTTTCATAACATTTTAAAAGAAACTCTGCGCAGCGCTTACAATTTTTTTCATATAGTCTGAGATGTAATTCACTAAATACATTGTCTGTGCTAAGTCTGATTGAATACACTCGATCAACTCATTCAACGCAGTAAATTCCTCTTGTAACAAAGGGTTTTCCTCAGGGGTGCTTGGTGTCCTCATCTTCTCTTCCAACGCATGAATTTTTTGGGGTTATGTCTTCTACAAAGTAGTAATAATGTGTGTCTTAAAAGAGTGATAAATCAATTAAAAAAATTATATTTGTAATTTAATACACATCTTTTAATTTTTTTTCATTATGACTCATATGAAAAGTTTACTTTCCCTTTATCATACTTTGAACGATTTATAAACAGGAACAAAGATATAAATACCTAAAAGTCTGTTGTTTCGTCTTAGTTGTAGAAGTTTTACATTTATCGTTATTCCTGTAAAGAAAAAAAAACCAAGGTGCCAATTAACTTTTTTTGTATGCAATTAAATTATGTTTAGGCCTATATGCATTCGAAAATTTCATGTGTTATGATATTTTGTTTAATTACGTACATAATTAAAATCATTTTATGTTTACAAGAAATATCAAGAATATTATGATCTAAGTGTACGGAGTTAAAAAATAATTTTATTTGCAATGAACACCTTTTCATACTACATGTTAGAATGAGAGGATGATATATAGTCCATCAGCCAACCGATTGTGTCGTTCATTCTCCTTGACAGATGTCAAGGACAATGATTTGGCCTTCAGAAATCTTTATGTTTCTTTGATTATGATTCGTATCAACTCCATTCTAATTTCTGTGACACTGGCGAAGAAGTGTGTCGCATAAGCGATCCAAGTGGCCTGCTGGTCCGCTTCTTCTTTGCTGAGTCCACGCTTGATCAGAAATTTTGTGGTCTTATTATAGGTGTAAATTCTAGAAGGTGGATTGAGGATTCCTTGTTTTTTTTTAATTCTTTCATCTCGTCCTGTAGGGGTTTCCTCTCACTTTTCAGCGTTGTGAGACTTCCCGTTCTTGTCCTGGTCACGGGCACCAATTAATCCGGTATATAACAATTAACTAATTATCGACGATCAATTAAAAAATATAAACATTGAAATTTTCTGAGAATTTTTTTTATAACCTACCTACAGATCTCTTATTTTTCATCTTCAATCGGGAGAGGGTACGTGTATAAGCAACCATTATTTTTTTTTTAAAGAGGTTCTAATGAAAATAATTAAAAGTTAACTACATTTATTTAAAATACAAAATAAGAAAGAAAAGTTTATATGGGTATCCTTTACAAAATATGTTATTAACATTTTTGAGTGTTAATTTCCCAATAATCTTTTGGGAGTAATGAGTAGACAAGCATCCAGTTAAAGATTAATAAATGTGTTCAATGTAGGAATCTCTTTCATTTCTTCAGAGCATGGTCTAATCTGTATCCTTCGGGAATTAGAAGAAGAGCTGTTGTTATAATTAATGCCTACACCACAGGAGATAGATAAACAAATTTTTTAAGTGTGTTAAAATCATTGAAATCTAAAATTCAAGGTTGACATGATTTTCCTGCACTTTTAACTGTTTAAGATACATTGTATTTGTATTTTTTTGACGGGCCTATCATGCTGTGGCGTGGCACTTTATTTTAATGCAGTAATAAAGAAAAATTAAATGAAAAAAATTAAAAAAAAATGTTACAATGGAATTACAATGTATTAGTATTGATGTTTCATTTGTTTGCACCTCCGTTTCATTCATTAAGAGACATGATGAGCAATTTTATTTCACTGCAAATTTTTTAAAGTAAATTGTGAACATTTTTAGATCCATAAAGCATTTTTGAATCGGCACCTTCTCTGAAAAACCCAGCGGGGGGTATTTGTCCCTATTGGACAGTTCTAGTTTGTATTCACAATGTTACCTGAGTCTACAAATCATGTGGTAAATTGGAATATTAAACAGGTCACAATGAGGTCAATGACATGTAAATACCCGTAAACAGTGAAGAAAACTGTCGGCGGTGTACCTTTTTTCAAAAAGTTTACCCCGAGCGCAGGCTTCCACAAAATTCTCCCTTAAATATGTTGAATTTCCAAAAGTTCTACACCTTCTTTTCTTTTGAGAAATTTTGGTAAGCATGCGGTAACTATGTATTTTAGCTAACAAAAAATCGGAATATCTTTGAATAACAATGGAGATTCGTGATTTGCATTGACCCCTCTTACAAAACACAGTCTTGTTCTTCAATATAACGCACTTTTAATTTCTGTAATTTTGCAAAGTTGCAATCTAGGCCTTGAAGAATTGTTTTATAACTTTCATTAGGCTACTATCTATACCTTAGTTTGCGTAATTTACCGGGGGTCACGTTTAGTACACTAAGTGCAATCATTCTTTTTACCCCAGGGCACTTGCACTTTTTAAACATACAAGAAAAGCTTTACCTTAAATTCCTAAATTGCATACCAGAAATTACCTTTAATTTTCATTAATATTCTGAAGTGATTAACATTACGCAGGTATAAAAAAAAAACAAATGTAAATTTTAATTATGTAAATTTTATGAGAATTCTTTTATTTTCTCATGTGTTTTCGGATGTAATGTCTGACTCTGCCATCCAAATATTGATACTGGCGCATGGACACGTTCCATCCGTATAACATATAGTTCTTCACACTTCCGAATAATCTGTAAATGCTAATTATTTCTAACATTGTTTTATATGAAAAAATAATAGGGTTACTGCTTGGGTTATTGCCAAACAACAACAAAGGGTACATAACTCCACACGACAGAAAATATAGGACCTATTTAATTGCCTCGAATTAAAACAATACGGGTTTGTTAAATTTTTCAAAAGCTCAATTTGTAAAGAAAACATGTTAAAGAACCAAACAATATTCACAATTTATTGTATATCGCTTATTTATGTTTTTAAGATTTGTTAGAATTTTTCTTTGGAAAAATTTTCCCGCTAAAAGTCTGAGATTAAGTATTTCTTTTAGATATACAAAAGGCATGCGCCTTACCATCTACTGCTTTATCCTGTTTTAATATATATTGTTCCACCTGAATAACTGCATATGCACTCTTAAGCCCGGTTTACACACTCTGCTTTTGCAGCTGCTTTGAGGAAGATCTGCAAAAGAACACTGTGTAAACTAGGGTTTATGCACTGCAGGCATGCAAGCAGACAGAATAGAACTTGCTTTATTTAGGTCTGCTTTGCAGACGTAACTGACCAATCAGCATCGCTGATTAACTTAATATAAGATAAGGTGCCTATACACATGTTAAACAACAAGCATTCTGAGAGTATTGCATAAGCAATACATGTTCCCTACCGGGTTCCCCTTTTTCTTCAGGATGTCATTTTTAATGTGCAAAAGTCATGTCCGAGGTTAAACTGAAAGATTTTCAAGTTGTAAATGCCTTAACGAGGCCCGATCTAGTTGAAAATTACGAAAACGGAATGATAAAAATTTTTAATTCTTGGAAATATACTTGTATGTTTTATGCTTAGAAAAACTAGGATGAAATTTTGTTACCTTGCCTTTATTGTAGTGAAATGGGGGCACTGTCAAGATATGGACCATTTTTCGTGTTTTTATACACAATTACATACTAAAACTCTTCAAAAAAACAGATAAATTTACAAATAAAAAAAATACATGATGGAATTCTTTGTTTTTCACATATATCATGCAATTTTCATTCCTCTTATAAAAAATGAAAAGAAAATTGGCGGTAGCCTTTATTGCAATGAAAAGGGGGCATGTCAAAACACAAAATTTAGATTTATTCTACCCAACTACGTATTTTATAGGTCGCAATGGGTTTATATAACACCAACAAACGATTGCAAAACTGTATTAGTTTCTAAAAAATAAAAAATTCTTACATTATGAAATTATTTTCTCGCAATGCTTTATTTTTCTCTTAACACGCGACGTTGTTTTACGTGGAAAATAGGGGTAGATGGGGGGGATTAAAGGCGACAAAATTGCGACTTTTACTAATATTGTGTAATATATAGAAAAATTAAATATTTCGGGGGTTCAATTTAAATGATTTATAGACTTATTTTATTTTTTAAAACTGAAGATAATCCATGCATATTTAAGTCCGCAATAAAAAGAGTGTATAAATACTTCAACATGTTCAAAGAGAAAGACTAAAATCGTTTTCTTTTAGTTGCAGCGTTTGTTTTTTTAAACTTACAAATTGAAATAAAACAGGATAAAATTAATAAATCTGTACCAAAAAATTGATCCCTCAAAATTATTTAGGTCCCAAAGTTTTTATTAATCTAAATACTTAAAAAAAAAAAAGAAATGCCAGCTTTCAATGCATATTCTCTAGAGCTACCAGGTTAGCAAGATCAGCGAAACAGTTTAGCGCAATTTGACGTCATTTTAATTGTGACGTTATTATGTTCAATTGTGACGGCAGTCAAGGGTATTGTGACGTGCCTGAGTCGACGCTGCGTTAAAACGTATGCGCAGATCAAGTAGATCGGGCCTCGTTAAATCTAATAAAATATTAAACATTAAGACGCCAGTTTACCTCATTTATCTCTCGTCTTTTCCTCGCTTCATATTTTTGTCGACAATCGGAAGTTTTTCACACTTTTTTTCTAAATGCTTGCATCTATTGAGCTGAATTTTGGTATGTCAGTGTATCTTAATGAGTTACAGATCAAGTTTGAATTTCACTTCGCTACATTGATTTTTGACAGAATTATTGCATTTTGAATATTTTTCATAGTCGCTTAATTAAGTCGGGTTCGAACTGCGCTTACTTCCGATTGTTGACCAAAATATGAAGCGAGGAAAAGACGGTGGAGAAATTAGTTTAATTTTCGTCTTAATGTGGATTATTTTATTGGTTTTAAGGCATTTACAACTTGAAAATCATTCAGTTTTACCTTGGACATGACTTTTGCATATTATAAAATGACATCCTGAAGCAAAAGGGGAACCCGGTAGAGGACATGTATTGCTTATGCAATACTCTCAGAATGCTTGTTCAAAAAAGGACTGTAGACAAAAGCATTGGGCAATATATTAAAAAAACAGAGAGAGGAATTTGAAGGTCTGGAATGAAATTGTAAGTGTTTTTGATTTCTGTAGCAAACTGTCACATGTTATTCAACTTTATGAATCATACTTATTGTTAATTGGTGAGTATACAATAAATATTTAGCAACTTTAACTTGTAAATGTATTTATTTTTTATTTACAGTCAATCAAATACAAGCCAAAGTATCCTCAGAGGATACAATTCTAAGGAATCGACAAATTCTCAAGAGGGACGTTAAACAATATACAATCAATCAATCAAAGGAATTGGACAAAATAAACAAGTCCAGGAAGAGTGGCTCTGTCACAGATGAACTCTACACCAGTTCATGGGTTCATTTCAAGTCCCTTGATGCCTTTTTAGAAAACACAAATTGTCCCCAGAGGATCACAGTCCAATCATGTAAGTTACAGCAATTCCCATTGCCCAGAAACCTGACCATTTGTACTAAAATAGTTACAAAA
This sequence comes from Saccostrea glomerata, assembly GCA_003671525.1. NCBI lineage: Eukaryota > Metazoa > Mollusca > Bivalvia > Ostreida > Ostreidae > Saccostrea > Saccostrea glomerata. The sequence continues at coordinate 123,847 of PRKT01001114.1, forward strand.
TTTTTCTCTTATTTCTCGTACATCATTTCTCGATCGATTCCCACATTGTCTAATAAGACCGAGTAGATCTGTCCCCATTTCTTGTCTCCAAATCCCAATATTCATTGTCCCATTCTCAGTGTCCTCCTCATCAATCATCCCTGGGCTGATTTCTTTGTTCTCAGAAAGTTATGCAGTGCACAGCATGTCCAAACAATTCTCTTAAGTTTTTCTAATTCTAGAGGAATAGCCTTTTAAAATACCCCAAATCTTCTTGTTAAAATTCCAAAAACATTTTCAACTATTTACCTTGCTCTTGACAGCCTGTAGTTGAAAATTCTTTTGTTTTGATCCAGATATTTGAAGATGTATGGTTTCATTATATAAGACTTTAAGGGAAATTCTTCGTCCCCAACAATGACATACGGAACAGGTGTATTTCTCTGTGGTAAAGGTTTTTAGGTGGAATATGAAGATAATTTGATTCCAAAGCTTGGTATAAGCTTGAATTTGCAAACACACCACCAGCACGTACTCTTCCATTGCAACCACAATCTACATATATGGATTTGTAATCAGCATCAACCAAAGCCAATAAAATTAAAGGTCATGGTACATCTAAAACGAAATGTGCTGCATTAAAAAATAGATTTTTAATAGAGCATAGTATAGAAGAAAAGTTCTTCACATTGAATCGAACAGGCATTGATTTAATAGGCCTAGTGCATCATGTACAAATTGCCCAATGGAGAGCCTGCAGTGTAATGCTACAGCTGCAGCTTCTGCAAAGCTATTACAGAAGGGTCGCAAAATCATCTCTGAGCCTGGCCTCCTCGTTTGATAGAGTGAAGCTTGTATCCATTATCTGAAAATGTATTTGAAATATCTGATAATATACATAGTCTTAAAATAGATTATTCTATAGTGGAAACAAAGATAAAGAGGATAGCTTTAAAGTAAGCATTAAAATGACATATTTTAGAAAGCTTCTCAATTAAATCAAAGTTTCACATTTATTGTGAATTAAGAAATATTTTTTTGAAATGTAATGAAAACCATCTTTTAAGAAATATTAAATAAGATTAAAATGAAGAAATATAGGATATTACTTATTAAAAAAAATTGTTGAAAAATTATTTGATACGCATAATGATGGACGAAAAAAGAGAGCAATTGGTCACCAAGTTTACTCATGTGACCTAAAAATGTATTATTAGTTGGTTTGGAAAAAAAGACTACGTACAATGGTGTCATTTTTCATTTCAACACCGTATTGCGATGTAACTGCAGCGTTGATAAGTTTTAGGCATTTGTATGGAACGCCGTCACTGCCTTATAGCAGAACACTGCGATTGCATTGCGTCAACCTTCCATTACATTATGTCAACTCTTTATGACATTTACTCACACTGGTATTGCATTATGTCAACCTTCCTCTACATTATGTCAACTCTTTATGACATTAACCCACACTAGTATTGCATTGTGTCAACCTTTAATTGTTTGAAATCTGCTCCTTTGTATAAGATTTATAAAACATTTATTTATTTTTTGATAGGCAATTTTATGAGTGCCTTTTAAAAATTTGTGCAATGTGTGGACCTAGGGTCAGGGGTTTATGTCACAGTGTTAGGGGCAAAATTGATTATTACTGAATATTACTGATTAGTTGGAGTACATTTTTGTTCCCTTACCCTGCATATGGGTATTCTGTAACCAAGCTAAGCAACTCCTAAGTATATTGTTATGATGATCAATGGTGCCTCTTTCAAAATTGTAAATGCCATATAACATCTGGCTTAAAACATGAATCAAATTCAATACACTGTAACTGGAAAGTTGTTGCATAATGCTCAGGTGACCTATAAGGCCCTTGGGCCTCTTGTTAATCTAAATACTTAAAAAAACAAGAGGCCCATGGGCCTTATAGGTCACCTGAGCATTATGCAACAACTTTCCAGTGATTGAATTTGATTCATGTTTTAAGCAAGATGCTATGGCATTCACAATTTTGAAAGAGGCACCATTGATCATCATAACAATACACTTAGCAGTTGCTTAGTTTGTTTACTTAATACCCATACGCAGGGTAAGGGAACACAAAATGCATTTCAACTAATCAGTAATATTCAGCAATAATCAGTAGTGCCCCTACCATACATGAACCCCTGACCCTTAGGCCTTGATATTTCATTAATACCAAAGAGCAGATTTCAAACCATTCATTCATTTGTAAAGAAAACATGTTAAAGAACCAAACAATATTCACAATTTATTGTATATCGCTTATTTATGTTTTTAAGATTTGTTAGAATTTTTCTTTGGAAAAATTTTCCCGCTAAAAGTCTGAGATTAAGTATTTCTTTTAGATATACAAAAGGCATGCGCCTTACCATCTACTGCTTTATCCTGTTTTAATATATATTGTTCCACCTGAATAACTGCATATGCACTCTTAAGCCCGGTTTACACACTCTGCTTTTGCAGCTGCTTTGAGGAAGATCTGCAAAAGAACACTGTGTAAACTAGGGTTTATGCACTGCAGGCATGCAAGCAGACAGAATAGAACTTGCTTTATTTAGGTCTGCTTTGCAGACGTAACTGACCAATCAGCATCGCTGATTAACTTAATATAAGATAAGGTGCCTATACACATGTTAAACAACAAGCATTCTGAGAGTATTGCATAAGCAATACATGTTCCCTACCGGGTTCCCCTTTTTCTTCAGGATGTCATTTTTAATGTGCAAAAGTCATGTCCGAGGTTAAACTGAAAGATTTTCAAGTTGTAAATGCCTTAACGAGGCCCGATCTAGTTGAAAATTACGAAAACGGAATGATAAAAATTTTTAATTCTTGGAAATATACTTGTATGTTTTATGCTTAGAAAAACTAGGATGAAATTTTGTTACCTTGCCTTTATTGTAGTGAAATGGGGGCACTGTCAAGATATGGACCATTTTTCGTGTTTTTATACACAATTACATACTAAAACTCTTCAAAAAAACAGATAAATTTACAAATAAAAAAAATACATGATGGAATTCTTTGTTTTTCACATATATCATGCAATTTTCATTCCTCTTATAAAAAATGAAAAGAAAATTGGCGGTAGCCTTTATTGCAATGAAAAGGGGGCATGTCAAAACACAAAATTTAGATTTATTCTACCCAACTACGTATTTTATAGGTCGCAATGGGTTTATATAACACCAACAAACGATTGCAAAACTGTATTAGTTTCTAAAAAATAAAAAATTCTTACATTATGAAATTATTTTCTCGCAATGCTTTATTTTTCTCTTAACACGCGACGTTGTTTTACGTGGAAAATAGGGGTAGATGGGGGGGATTAAAGGCGACAAAATTGCGACTTTTACTAATATTGTGTAATATATAGAAAAATTAAATATTTCGGGGGTTCAATTTAAATGATTTATAGACTTATTTTATTTTTTAAAACTGAAGATAATCCATGCATATTTAAGTCCGCAATAAAAAGAGTGTATAAATACTTCAACATGTTCAAAGAGAAAGACTAAAATCGTTTTCTTTTAGTTGCAGCGTTTGTTTTTTTAAACTTACAAATTGAAATAAAACAGGATAAAATTAATAAATCTGTACCAAAAAATTGATCCCTCAAAATTATTTAGGTCCCAAAGTTTTTATTAATCTAAATACTTAAAAAAAAAAAAGAAATGCCAGCTTTCAATGCATATTCTCTAGAGCTACCAGGTTAGCAAGATCAGCGAAACAGTTTAGCGCAATTTGACGTCATTTTAATTGTGACGTTATTATGTTCAATTGTGACGGCAGTCAAGGGTATTGTGACGTGCCTGAGTCGACGCTGCGTTAAAACGTATGCGCAGATCAAGTAGATCGGGCCTCGTTAAATCTAATAAAATATTAAACATTAAGACGCCAGTTTACCTCATTTATCTCTCGTCTTTTCCTCGCTTCATATTTTTGTCGACAATCGGAAGTTTTTCACACTTTTTTTCTAAATGCTTGCATCTATTGAGCTGAATTTTGGTATGTCAGTGTATCTTAATGAGTTACAGATCAAGTTTGAATTTCACTTCGCTACATTGATTTTTGACAGAATTATTGCATTTTGAATATTTTTCATAGTCGCTTAATTAAGTCGGGTTCGAACTGCGCTTACTTCCGATTGTTGACCAAAATATGAAGCGAGGAAAAGACGGTGGAGAAATTAGTTTAATTTTCGTCTTAATGTGGATTATTTTATTGGTTTTAAGGCATTTACAACTTGAAAATCATTCAGTTTTACCTTGGACATGACTTTTGCATATTATAAAATGACATCCTGAAGCAAAAGGGGAACCCGGTAGAGGACATGTATTGCTTATGCAATACTCTCAGAATGCTTGTTCAAAAAAGGACTGTAGACAAAAGCATTGGGCAATATATTAAAAAAACAGAGAGAGGAATTTGAAGGTCTGGAATGAAATTGTAAGTGTTTTTGATTTCTGTAGCAAACTGTCACATGTTATTCAACTTTATGAATCATACTTATTGTTAATTGGTGAGTATACAATAAATATTTAGCAACTTTAACTTGTAAATGTATTTATTTTTTATTTACAGTCAATCAAATACAAGCCAAAGTATCCTCAGAGGATACAATTCTAAGGAATCGACAAATTCTCAAGAGGGACGTTAAACAATATACAATCAATCAATCAAAGGAATTGGACAAAATAAACAAGTCCAGGAAGAGTGGCTCTGTCACAGATGAACTCTACACCAGTTCATGGGTTCATTTCAAGTCCCTTGATGCCTTTTTAGAAAACACAAATTGTCCCCAGAGGATCACAGTCCAATCATGTAAGTTACAGCAATTCCCATTGCCCAGAAACCTGACCATTTGTACTAAAATAGTTACAAAATTTTTCTCTTATTTCTCGTACATCATTTCTCGATCGATTCCCACATTGTCTAATAAGACCGAGTAGATCTGTCCCCATTTCTTGTCTCCAAATCCCAATATTCATTGTCCCATTCTCAGTGTCCTCCTCATCAATCATCCCTGGGCTGATTTCTTTGTTCTCAGAAAGTTATGCAGTGCACAGCATGTCCAAACAATTCTCTTAAGTTTTTCTAATTCTAGAGGAATAGCCTTTTAAAATACCCCAAATCTTCTTGTTAAAATTCCAAAAACATTTTCAACTATTTACCTTGCTCTTGACAGCCTGTAGTTGAAAATTCTTTTGTTTTGATCCAGATATTTGAAGATGTATGGTTTCATTATATAAGACTTTAAGGGAAATTCTTCGTCCCCAACAATGACATACGGAACAGGTGTATTTCTCTGTGGTAAAGGTTTTTAGGTGGAATATGAAGATAATTTGATTCCAAAGCTTGGTATAAGCTTGAATTTGCAAACACACCACCAGCACGTACTCTTCCATTGCAACCACAATCTACATATATGGATTTGTAATCAGCATCAACCAAAGCCAATAAAATTAAAGGTCATGGTACATCTAAAACGAAATGTGCTGCATTAAAAAATAGATTTTTAATAGAGCATAGTATAGAAGAAAAGTTCTTCACATTGAATCGAACAGGCATTGATTTAATAGGCCTAGTGCATCATGTACAAATTGCCCAATGGAGAGCCTGCAGTGTAATGCTACAGCTGCAGCTTCTGCAAAGCTATTACAGAAGGGTCGCAAAATCATCTCTGAGCCTGGCCTCCTCGTTTGATAGAGTGAAGCTTGTATCCATTATCTGAAAATGTATTTGAAATATCTGATAATATACATAGTCTTAAAATAGATTATTCTATAGTGGAAACAAAGATAAAGAGGATAGCTTTAAAGTAAGCATTAAAATGACATATTTTAGAAAGCTTCTCAATTAAATCAAAGTTTCACATTTATTGTGAATTAAGAAATATTTTTTTGAAATGTAATGAAAACCATCTTTTAAGAAATATTAAATAAGATTAAAATGAAGAAATATAGGATATTACTTATTAAAAAAAATTGTTGAAAAATTATTTGATACGCATAATGATGGACGAAAAAAGAGAGCAATTGGTCACCAAGTTTACTCATGTGACCTAAAAATGTATTATTAGTTGGTTTGGAAAAAAAGACTACGTACAATGGTGTCATTTTTCATTTCAACACCGTATTGCGATGTAACTGCAGCGTTGATAAGTTTTAGGCATTTGTATGGAACGCCGTCACTGCCTTATAGCAGAACACTGCGATTGCATTGCGTCAACCTTCCATTACATTATGTCAACTCTTTATGACATTTACTCACACTGGTATTGCATTATGTCAACCTTCCTCTACATTATGTCAACTCTTTATGACATTAACCCACACTAGTATTGCATTGTGTCAACCTTCCATTATATTATATCAACTCTTTATGACATTAACCCACACTACTATTGCATTGTGTGAACCTTCCATTACATTATGTCAACTCTTTATGACATTAACCCACACTACTATTGCATTGTCTTAACCTTCCATTACAGTATGTCATCTCTTTGTGACATTTATTAGCACTACTATTGCATTTTATCAACTTTCCTTTACATTAGGTCAACTCTTTATGACATTTACACACACTACTGTTACATTGCGACAACTTTCTTTTACATTATGTTATCTTCTTTTTGACATTTACTAACACTTCAATTATATTGCGTCAAACTTTCACTGCATTATATCAGCTCTTTGTGACATTATGTCAAAAGATTTTTACGTGGTGTTATGATTCATTTATATAATTTCAACTCAGTATTACATTACGTGCACTCTCTACTATTTGGT
>PRKT01001115.1:0-83996 GCA_003671525.1 Saccostrea glomerata
GAGGATCATGATTGTTTTAAGAAATAATCCGTCGATTCCTGTACGTATAAAAATGCCTATTATTACATATTTTTTTAAAAACATATGAATCCTATATAAAATACACTCACAGTGTCTGGCAATAATTCAAATCAATTTTGAGAATAGAAAGGAATTTATTAAAAGATTTTTTTCAAAGAATTAATTAACTGACCAATAATTAGTCATTGAAGGTTTCATTGAAGTCTTTGGAAAAAAGTTAATATTAAAAACAAAAAACAAGGTTTTGTGAAATATATAATCAATGGTCCCGTATTGTAACTTATAGCAAAGGTGAAAATTTTCCAATGCACATAAATATATTAAAAGGTAAGGTTTTTCTCAAGAGAAATACACTCGTGAATTATAAAAACCCTATAAACACTTTTTCAAGTGCTAAGGTCTAGGATAGAGTTTCGAGAAAGTAGGTTAAACGTCAATGTTAATGGATCAAAGCTGTTGGTATCTAAAGGAAGGGGTTGTCACAAGAATAACATGTATGAAGCAAGAAAGCTTTAGCCCTATATTTAATATTCAGACGTTATGGCCAATGTTAAAGTCATTTAAAAAGTACGTCAACCCCATGGTCATTATCAAAGGTCAAAGTTGTTGGTATTTGAAGGCAGGTCTTGTCACAAGTATAACATTATTACGTGATGTATGAAAGCCTAAGACAGTTCAAAATTACGACCAAAGTTAATTTTATTAACTTCAAAGTCAGGGTCAAAGGGTCAAAATTGTTTTGAATCCTGTGGAAGGTCTTGTCACAAGGATTACATGTACATGAACATATATGAAGAATGAAAACCCTAGCACCAACTGTTCAAAAGATATGCCAAAGTTGGTTAAAATTTTGCAAAATCGGGTTAGACTCGAAGTTCAAGCACAAATGTACAAAGTTGATGTTACCGAAGAGAAGGTTTTGTCACAAGGAGTACACATGAGAAATATTAAAGCCTTTGTCGCAACCAATCAAAAGTTATGGCTAACGATCATACTTTGCAGACAAACAGACAATCAGACGAACAATTACACAGACAGATATTGTCTATTTTAACATTTCAAACAAATAAATCTCCTAATTAGATTTCCATTGAAAGAAATTCAAAAAATAATAATGTAACTCTTCTGTGTGTAAGATAAGAAAATCTTCACAAAATAGCAGTTTTCTTTAAGTGGTTATTCTTTTGTTATTGGTGATAGATTGTTTTTGTTTTAACACCAGGCGGCACTCTGTCTACATTTGCCAACAAACCACATGTACATCAACTTATTCCTCCTATTCAGACTCTGAAACTCTGGATCTTTGGTTGATGGGGACCATTCTAATGCGAATTCCTCAGTCTAAAAAGACAAAATAGATACAAACAAAAGTATTTAAAAATTCTAGAAGATTGCATCGATAGACCCAAATGCTTCATTTTTAAGTATAATACCGTGTTAAAGACTTCACAATCATTAGACCCCCGCATAACTTGAATGCTGTTCATTGGCCATGAATTTCACAATTTTCGTGAAGGGTTTTGCGCTAATGTAATAGTTTAGGCATACTGTAGACGTACTTTTATCCATGGGGTCATAATTCCGCGGAATTTCTAATTCTGTTCAATCAACTGGTAGAAATTAAGGCGGACATCGGCATACTTTATATGCCTTATATTTGTATTAAGACTTTAGACTGCTCATTTACAGACTATGATGTATAGGAGTTAACTCCTCAAACATTTTTTGTTTGAAGATTACTGAGATAATAAATTATCTAAAGTTAAACTTTTGAAGTTTACTTCATTACCATTCTTACCATTTTTGGCGGAAAGACACGCCCACAGTTTCCTTTATTTATATGTTCTAGATAAGCCAGCTTTAGTGTTTTCTTCATTGTCAGAGATACACATTGGCTACATAACTTACACTTCTACAAAACAAACGACCATGTTATCGGCTACACAACTTACACTTCTACAAAACAAACTTCCATATTTATACTCCTTTACTGAAAAAAATGCGTACATGTTATCTACATTATATTATTTGATCATGTCTCAAACGTCCAGCAATATGAATGTCAGTCACCAGATAAACTTCTGTAAATAATTACAAGTATATATGTTGCATAGTTTGCTTTGTAAACATTGAATACGGAGGTTGTTTACTTTTTTATAATGAATTAAATGTATGAAATGAAATATAATTCCAACAAAAACACTTTTTAAAGCCTATTTAAAAGTGACATTTTGTAAAAAAAAAAAAAAAAAAAAAAAAAACATACTTTTTCAGACTCCAATTAATCAGGTCATACATATAATTTGTAAATCAGAATGCAATTAATGACTAAATATACAATGTGTACGTCAAAGTCAGTGAATGATCCAACAGTTTTAAAAAGGGTTTAAAAGCCCTGAAATCTCTAAGTAGGTCCAAGGTGAAGCTTTGTTGGGGGCACAGGTAGTACCCCCGAAAAACTGCCGACCTATGAAAAAAAGGTGTACACATATTTTGTTATTTTGTGACTTAAAATTATTTGGATTTCATCACTTAAGCTGCACAATATTTTTCTTCAAAATATATTTGACCTCAAAACATATAAAAAAACATTTACTTAACATAATCAAACATGTAAAAAAAGCACAAAATTGAGTGACTTTCAATACAAGGCCAAAAGTATAACATTGAGGCCATTTCCTAATTTAAATTGATATAACAACAGAGTTTAAGTTGTTAACTGAGATTAGATGGTCAGCTTTGTTATTAATTGATACACATTACCATAAACTTACAGGCAGAGGAGCATCCAGACACGCTATGGGTCAAGAAAAGGAACAATCACAGAGGAATCAAGATAACTAATGTACAGGGTCAGTACTGTAAGGGAATGAAGATCTAACTTGTACAGGGTCAGTAATGTAGGGGAATCAAGATCTAACTTGTACAGGGTCAGTACACTAGGGGAATCAAGATCTAACTTGTACAGGATCCGTACTATAGGAATCAAGATCTAACTTGTACAGGATCAGTACACTAGGAATCAAGATCTAACTTGTACAGGGTCAGTACTGTAGGGGAATCAAGATCCAACTTGTACAGGATCAGAACTAAAGAAATCTAGATCAATACTTTAGGGGGTCAGGGTCAAATATATACAGGGTCGATATTATAGTAATCAAAATAAAAAAAATGTTCTAGGTCAGTTCATTTTGGAAGTACAGAGTTATATTTTGTGTCAATAGCAGTGTCTGCAGATTTCATTGTTTGGGATATTACTTTTACTTTTATTGTCCCTAAGATCAGACGACACGTTCTAAAAAATATACAATTCATTTCCAAAAATTTGTAATTGAAGTATCTCTACTTTAACAAGTTTCCTCACAAAATATTAAAGGAACTAACCAGGCATTTTTGCAACCCTAAAGCGAGTGTTTTTCCTAATATTTTCTAACAGACATGGCGTAACATCCCCTTTTTTTCTAGAACTAGAGTAGCTTCCTTGTTTTTAAACAGAACTAGACTTGTCAGAAGAAGGTTCCTTTGTTCAGGTGTTTGTGGACCGACCGTTTCTTATTGATGGCAGGTAATACATGCATGTAGGGTATTCTTTTTCTTTTCTAAAAACACATAAATACATGTAGTTCACAATTTCTTCCAATCAGTATGACTAAATAAAGTGTGAGAAGCAATTTTGTAATGAATTCATTTTTTAACATTAATTACATTACTTATTGACAGAAAGGTAAAAAAACGAAAGATTAATGTTAACATTTTTCTTTCAACATCTGCATATTTTTTTTTCAGTTCTTTCACTCTTCACTCTCTTCCCCTTTCTTTAAGCAGGGGCGCGACTTTTCTCAATTAACTTGTTTTCTGTTTAAAATACTTTGTCCAAATTTTTACCGGAAACCTTCATTGCTTGTTATTTTATAAATAAAAACTGATTTTAGGAAGTTTGACATTGGAGTTTACACCATACTGACATCTATAAATCCACTGAGAGTGTATACTATAGACACTGAGGCTTCCATCAGGTCTGTATAATTTGACAGAATGTAAACCATATTGACATCAATAGAGATACTGAGAGTCCAAAGTTTGACGTTCATTGGAAGGTCTTCTGTATATACTTGTTACTGCTAAGAACCTATACACATTAAATTATACATTATGTCGATTATATGATCTATAGAAGTGACATTATGATATTTGTAGGTTCTGTTCTCAAGATTATAACCCTTTTGATGCCCGTAACACCAGCAAGTATGTCGTGCGAGATGACTTCACTCCAGTCTGGAAGGTATACGAATTATCTTTGTCCTATTTATAAAATAAAAATCAGCAAAATCCTGACTACATGTACTTTATTGCATACTGCAATACCCTTTTTTGCAAACATAGTTCTTTTTAATTAACAATTGAGACTAAATTGACACCAATTCAGGTTATTATTATATGTATTGTACAGCTCGGCAAACTTTTTAAGCTCACATGATTTTGATATGATAATGTGTATCGAGACAACAAAATACATTTTAAAAGTATTTGTTTGCATAATTAGAGTTTTATTTCATTTACTGATACATAATTCACACAAATCAATTGGTAGAACTTTGATATATTCATGGCTGAAAAATAACAACTATTCTCATTTGAATTTTTGTAGTTTCGTGCCAATTGTAGCTGTCTTTTTATCCGTTCTTTTGAAAGCAATAGCTCTTGGCAGAAACGTAGACATGGGTACAGTATAGCTACTGTAACTTGTATTTTCTGTACATTTGACTACTTAACTCGGGTTAGTAATAGTATTTTTCATCTGTTTGACTGCTTTCTATCTTAATAAGGTGGAATTTTTAAGAGTCAAGTTCTAAAATCTAGAATCATTAAAGATTCATCCGACTGCAAAATTTTAACGTTTCAAACCGTAAATGCATAAGAATTTCCCTTTTCATATGATAAAATTTACTATTAAAAAAAATAAATAATACTTCATCATCCTACCCTTTAGTGTGGTTTTTTTTTCTGCAATGTTATCCCTTTTCGGTGCTACATTTCGACGAAACCAAGAGGAGTATGGTAAATAAGCAAAGATTTTTTTTAAAATACTCACCTTTAAGAAGACAATTTAAAAGTTTCAACAACTTGCGATCACGGAAAGCTCGTTTTGTACAATTTTTAAAAACCTATGGTAGAAACGTATAGTCGAAACATCCTACCATTTATTAATAAATTTTCCTTTAAAAGGTCCGCTTTGGAAACTTAAGATAGTAACTTTAAAAGACATTTATGCTTGACATTATATATGTAATATAACGAATAGAACATTGTACTGCGGTTCAAAAATGGTTATTTTTATTTCAACAATGTGACCTTAATTTGTGCGAAAAACAATGTGAGCTTAAAAAGTTTGTTGAGCTGTATATTATCTTTTTAAAGAATACAAATAAATGAATAAATTTTTTAAAACGTTTTTGTGCATTATTATGCGTAAAATAAAGTCCTCCATAGCAAAAGATAATATAGTAAATAATAGTTAAATATAGTTTACTATCGTTAACTAATGTACCAAAGTAAAAACTTTGGAACTGTGATTTTTATGTACTATAGTGAACTTTGGAACTTTGATCATCTATAGTAAAAAACTTTGGAACGTTGATTCACCATAGTGAAAACTTTGGTACTTTGATTGACTATTGTAAAAACTATTTACTATAATGACAACTTTGGAACTTTGATTTACTATAATGACAACTTTGGAACTTTGATTCGCTTTAATGAAAACTTTGGAACTTTAAGTACGATAAAACCACTAGAATTATATTTTTGATTCCCATTCTTTACATTTAATGATATTTCAAGATTAAGATTCAGAATGAGATTCAAACACCTCAGAGAATTAAAAAAAACCTGACACCTCCCATAAAAGAATGATATACAATGTACAAGTAATGAATATTATTTCATGAATATTGAATTTATGAAACTTCGTTTTGCATTTTGCACCAATAAGTAAGCATTATTTGTTTAAATGTTATTAATGAATGTTATGGAAATGTAGCGTTGGTTTTATTTGTGGAAAGAAAAATATACTATTGAATACAAATTGTGCTATTTAGAATCAAAATATCTGCTACATCAATTAATTTAGGGGAATCAAGATCTAACTATCTGTTTTTGAAGTTTCAATTATAATATTGCATTTGAATTACAATATTAATACTACTTTGTTTATATAACTTAATATGTACAAAAACAAAAGCCTAAATCAACCCCATATCCACCCCTTTAAACGACAAAAACATCGAAAAATTTGATAAAATACATAAGTTGCAAAACAAATATAAAAAATGAAACTTGAAACACTGTTAAAAAATTGATAAAAACAGTAAAACCATTGCGACTTTTGTTTACTGCAGAAAAAAACTTTTAAACTTTTGCTATAGTGAAAACTCTAATTTATAATAGTTAACCACATTTAAATATGGTATTTTTCCTGATGAATCGCTAGTTGAAAGTGTTTTACGGTAACCTATTGTGTCTTAAATTTTAACACCTTAAATAGGAAGTTTTTAAATTCATAAATACAAAATTTTGGTGGATAATAGGTATAAAATATCATATTTCATGTTTCTAGGAGATATGACCTGTAGTAATGGTCAGTTACTCACGAATGAGTGATTTCTAAATGAAAATGTACTAATTTGAAGAAAAAAAATGTTTTTATAGATGCCATCCCTGAAAAAGCTGAATAGAGAATTAAATTTCAACTTTAAGGAATCATTGAATGCCTATTTGGAAAGGAAAGGTGAGGGGGAAAATGCATTTTTATATACCTCAATTTATCTTTTTTCATTTAAAGTTGTTTATTTGAAAAAAAAATAGTTTCTTTATAATATAGGGCAAATACAAGGTCTGATATTAGAGTGATTCTTCTCGTTAAAATATGTATAACAGAAAAATCTCCTTTATTCATATGAAAACAGAACCACATCAGCATAAAAATCGTACAAAATAACAGACAAGCTAAGATCTACCATGTACAACAGATCTCATCTTAAGATATTTTGCAGAGGGGAGCTTGGGGAAATAGTGACTAGGTCAAAAGAAAAGTTTTGGTTTGAATGGCATGGGTAAGATAGGTAAACAAATTGCTGCCCATCATCGTCAGTTGTTAGCACAACAAAATGTGACTGGATTGAAAAGGATAGGGTCAGCTTTAATGTCCAAAGGGATTAGGAGATAAACTTTGGCCCAAGGCAGCTACTTTAAATCCATGCCTTAAAGGTGCCATCAATAACCATGGACATACACAGAAACGATAGGTCTTGTGCATCAAACATCAACAAAAAGTAGCGTAACAATTCGAAATTGTAAGAAAATGGTGCAAAACCTTTCGCCCACTGTGAAGGTAATGGCTGAAATACGCAATATCAATATGAAGTCTCTCATGTCTGTAAATGGAAACATATCCTCCATAAACTACTGTGTAATTCTGGAGGATGGGCTGTTGTATTCAAATACTGTCACATATGATCTGCCTTAAGATCTTTAACAAGACATTCTAGACCTCAAACAAGAGAGTTACAACGAGAAGTGGTTCTCACACAATCACAAGACAATAATGGAAAAGTCAGCTGTCTCACTAAACTTATTACTTATAGTAAATGTGTGGCACCAGGTCACACAAGATAACATGGGGAGAGTCGCCTAGGTAACATCGCACTGGAAAGTTACAGTCAACAAATGGATGAATCTGGATTTAAAAAAAAAACAACAGGTGAATCACTTTGTTCGTAGGGGATTAATGTTCAAGGATGTCATGGGAAAATCTAACCCATAAATTTATATTTCCATGAACATTGATACACAAATACATTGAACAAGGTAATTTTCTATCAAATTACAACATACACATTACCAATAAGATTATGCCCCCAGGAACCAATAAAAACGAACATTGTCCCCCATGAACAATAATCATTCCACATTAGATACATGTAGTATGCATTGACATATCGCTCTAACTATACTGAGAACATAGCACATCGCCTGATTATTGATTTTAATTACATTGAACTGAAAAATGTGAATTTAACATCCAGATGAAAGTAGTCGTAAATTGTCCATAAATGAAAGAAATTTTTACTAACACAGGATTTCCGAATTTTTCTGAACATACCTTAATATAATCAATTTATTTATCTTAGTAAATGTTCCATACTTGATTCCTCAAGATCATGATAAGGTCTTTCAGCTTCATAAACGTGCTTACATGTACAAACTCTAACTATCTAATTTATAAGAATTAACCAGAACAATGATCTGAACAATGATATTTGTTTAATGAATGCGGTAAGGGAGATAGCTTTGGCTGTGTCTTATAGGGTCACAACGTCAGGAAGTTGTGGAGTGATATTTCTGCTGTCTTGTATATTACAACGTAAGGAAGTTGTGGCGTGATATTTCTGATATCTTATAGGTTACAACGTCAGGAAGTTGTGGCGTGATATTTCTGATATCTTATAGGTTACAACGTCAGGAAGCTGTGGCGTGATATTTCTGATATCTTATAGGTTACAACGTCAGGAAGCTGTGGCGTGATATTTCTGCTGTCTTGCAGGTTACGACGTTAGGAAGTTGTGGTGTGGTGTGATACTTCTGATGTATTGTAGGTCACAACGTAAGGAAGTTGTGGCGTGATATTTCTGCTGCTATTAGGACTGTTTACTTACAGAAGGAGGCATCCATCATTTCCACTTCAAATATGTACCCTTCTTCAAGGTCAGTGCATATTATGTTGGGACTTTTTAAACTTTAGCTATAAAATACATTATATATTCTCTATAAGATTTAATTTACATGTGAGTTACATATGTAATAATTTAGTACTCACATCGTTTTGTAGGAATTTCTTTGAACTGGTTCGATTCGACTTTGTCGTAGATGAGGATTTAAATGTGCACCTGATGGAGGTATCTGGCTTAACAGAAATGATGAACTGCAGGGTTCTCCATCATTTGAAATTTTACTGTGTTGCAAAGTATACGCGAAGCACTAAAATTTTTCGGTATATTCGCGATCTAATTCGAAACTGAATCAATATGTATTATAATTAAAAAAGAAAACATACACTCACTCATTTAAAAATCGCCAATTCGTGACACAAATGGTATGGTCGTACTTACTTATAAAAGTAAAAACACTTTCTGAAGGGCAGAGAAAATTCTGAATGATACAGTCGAACTACTTAGCATTTTTGAAAGGAGATTCGCCGTGATTATTTATTAGTTTTCTTAATCGAGTTTCCGCATACAAAATGAAGAAACTTCAGAACAGTAAAATATTTTAAAAAGTTCCTTGAACATGTTGAAAATTTTTCGGCAATTTATTTTAATCAGTAAATGACTTTGGAACGATGTTATGTTTGACTTACAGGACTAACTTATTTCTAGCACCGTGGCTCTACAGAAGAGACATATTTAAATATTTTTTAAAAATAATACGATGTATTTTATTGCAACTACGAATTAACCGTTATACATGGAAGTGTGAAAACAAATTATTTGTCTATGTTTCGTCATGCGTAAAGTCCGGCGAGGGTCTAGGAGATAATTGATTATGCAAGGTGAAGCCCTGGTAATTAAGTGCTCTAATTTTTAGAATTGAAAGACGTTAGAATTGTTTGATTAAAGTTTCAGTTAGAGAGAATCTGTGTGTTTATATTTTCTAATTAACACAGATCTTACTGTGTCGGCAAAATATTTACTGTGTCGCATGCATAAAATATGAATCGTTACTGTGTCGGAGAAAATTTTACTGTGTCGGGAGCAACACAGTAAAACAGCTCATGGAGAACCCTGGAACTGTATAAAAGATAAATACGTACATTTACAGTGTATACTTTTTCAAAATCCTCAGAAATTTTGTTATTCATACACTGTCAACCCAGTGTCTTAAATTTCCAGGTGAACATGTCTCCTAACTTGTCCTCAGGTCACATCCCACGAAATGCCGAGATGTACGACAAAGTTTTGTTCAACTTACTGAGTGTGGTCTTAGTTACTCGGCCAGTCAAAAATGACTTCCTTAAAAGGTATGAGATTCAAATTCCCTATCATTTTTGAAACATATTTTAGGGTATTTTGAAGACAAAATCGTACCGACGTCTTTCTTTAAAATCTTCTAGAGAACAGCAGAGGGATTATTGTGATATAAATATGCAAGTAGCGCCAGGTAAAACACATTTTAGTTTTTTTAAATCATGACCCCCGGGGGCAGAATTGGCTCCAAAAGGTGATCAAACTTTACAAGGGAATTTATTTGGAAATTGTCTTTAAAAAATCTTTTCAAGTACAGAAAAGACATGACAAGTGATAGTGATAATCAAGCGCCTCAGACAATTCACAAATTTGTTCATTATATGGCCCATGTGGATATAATTAGCCAAGATGGGGTATCAATCATACGCAGATGTATATAGATAAAATCTTCCGAAATCTTACTTTCACAAACTGATAGGTCATGATTATCGTTGTTGATTTGCAAACATTGTGAAATCTTATAGATTCAATTTTTTGACCGCTTGGATACGTTTGGGCCATTGTAGACAATCTAAATTAAGAAAAATTGGAAAAGATTAACATGATCATGATTAGTCGTACTAATCCTCTGGTAGTGTAGATTCAAAATTGTTCAAAATATAGGACTGCACCTGTAACTTTTTTTTTCAATATGTGTTAAATCCTGTAAAATATACAGTATAGTATACATATATTTATTCCATTACATATACGTGTATTCGATATAAATATGCAGATATTTCAATTTGAGAGATTGTCAGGAAATGTAAAGTTTACTGAATACATATTTTTATAAAAGGTACGGTTGCTATGGAACATTAATTAAAATAATCATTTACAACTATCTTGAATTTACATATTTACACAATTTATTCTGACAAATTACATCACCACACCTATACCCAACAAAAAAAAACCGCATACTGTTTAACTCTTTGAAGAAATTTTAGAAAAGTATACAGAACAACTATCTTTTTATCATTGGATACCTATGACCTATTGAAAGTACATCATGGGCTTTTAAACCCCAATTGTTGAATTATTTCCCTTTATTAATCATGTTTATGAAAATAGTGTTTTGCATGATTTCTTGTAAATTGGAGGTTTATTTTCAATGAAATTTTGGATTTAGAGAAACAATAAACACTCCTATTGAACCGAAATTGTTGCTTTGGTTGCAATGTTGATGCTGCAATGCCACGCCTGAACAAAGATGAACTCAACAAGGCTCTAACAATTATACTAACGGGAGCTTTGCAACTAGAAGTTGCAACTGCATTCGGTGTTAATCAATCAGCTTTGCAGCAGTTATACGCAGGTCTCCACCAGCTAGGAACACGGACGACAGAACGAGGACGGCCGTCCGCGTATTACCACACCCAGACAGGACCGTCAGATCTTCTTTCTGCTCCTGCGCAAGCGACTCAGAACTGCTGTACAAACTCCTGATATCAGCAAAAAGTGCACAAATTGTTCGCAAGAGACTGAGAGGAGCTGGTATTTGTGCACGACGTCCGTACATGGGAAGTCAACTAACGCTGAGAGATCGCAAAGGACATATGGATTGGTTAACACGTATGCCTCTAGAATTTGGAGGCGAAGTCAATCATGTCAACTTAACTTGTCAATTTGGAACATAAGACATGTTTGATTTTTATCATAACACACTCTAAAATCACTTTTAAAAATTAAGGTCTAAACTGAAAACTTGAATTATCATGTTTAATCTGAATATGCGTTTCTTTTTTGTTGAGTATACTGTAAATGTATTATATTTGGCGTGTACGATATTTGGCTGAAATTGAATTTTCAACAAGTTAGCGTAGATTTGATTTAGCGTAATCTGAATGTGCTAGATATAAATGTATGATATACAATGCATTTAGCGATGTACTTGATTTAGCGGACTCTGCTTACCGCCAAAATCGCTAATTAGAATACACCGCTAAATGTAATACGTTTACAGTATGTTTCAGATGCCATGCAGGTAGGGAATAAATGAATTTCAAAGCTTTATATTTTGTCTTTGACTTTGAACAGTTCAGAGGATGGAGCCAATATGAGAGTATCTGACAAGGACATTTCTGTATTCCCTGAGTGGTGTCTCACTAAATCATGTCTACATAGCTGTAGAGATGAGGTAAACTTGTTATTATACTCTGTATTCCCTGAGTGGGGTCTCAGTGAATCATGTCTATACAGCTGTAGAAATGAGGTAAGTTTGTTATTATACTCTGTATTCCCTGAGTGGTGAATCAGTAAATCATGTCTACGTAACTGTAGAGATGAGGTAAGTTTGTTATTATACTCTGTATTCCCTGAGTGGGGTCTCAGTGAATCATGTCTATACAGCTGTAGAAATGAGGTAAGTTTGTTATTATACTCTGTATTCCCTGAGAGATGTCTTAGTAAATCATGTGTACATAGCTGTAGAGATGAGGTAAGTTTGTTATTATACTCTGTATTCCCTGAGTGATGTCTCAGTAAATCATGTCTACATAGCTGTAGAGATGAGGTAGGTTTGTTATTATACTCTGTATTCCCTGAGTTGTGTCTCAGTAAATCATGTTTACATAGCTGTAGAGATGAGGTAAGTTTGTTATTATACTCTGTATTCCCTGAGTGATGTCTCAGTAGATCATGTCTATACAGCTGTAGAGATGAGGTAAGTTTGTTATTATACTCTGTATTCAATGAGTGATGTCTCAGTAAATCATGTCTAAAAAGCTGTAGAGATGAGG
Organism: Saccostrea glomerata; assembly: GCA_003671525.1. Lineage (NCBI taxonomy): Eukaryota > Metazoa > Mollusca > Bivalvia > Ostreida > Ostreidae > Saccostrea > Saccostrea glomerata. The sequence continues at coordinate 12,824 of PRKT01001115.1, forward strand.
TAAGTTTGTTATTATACTCTGTATTCACTGAGTGATGTCTCAGTAAATCATGTCTTCACTGCTATAGAGAGGAGGTAAGTTTGTTATTATACTCTGTATTCACTGAGTGGTGTCTCAGTAAATCATGTCTACGTAACTGTAGAGAGGAGGTAAGTTTGTTATTATACTCTGTATTCAATGAGTGATGTCTCAGTAAATCATGTCTACGTAACTGTAGTGATGAGGTAAGTTTGTTATTATACTCTGTATTCAATGAGTGATGTCTCAGTAAGTCATGTCTACGTAACTGTAGTGATGAGGTAAGTTTGTTATTATACTCTGTATTCCCTGAGTGATGTCTCAGTAAATCATGTCTACGTAACTGTAGTGATGAGGTAAGTTTGTTATTATACTCTGTATTCAATGAGTGATGTCTCAGTAAATCATGTCTACATAACTGTAGTGATGAGGTAAGTTTGTTATTATACTCTGTATTCCCTGAGTGATGTCTCAGTAAGTCATGTCTACACTGCTATAGAGATGAGGTAAGTTTGTTATTATACTCTGTATTCCCTGAGTGGTGTCTCAGTAAGTCATGTCTACGTAACTGTAGAGATAAGGTAAGTTTGTTATTATACTCTGTATTCAATGAGTGATGTCTCAGTAAATCATGTCTACGTAACTGTAGAGAGGAGGTAAGTTTGTTATTATACTCTGTATTCACTGAGTGATGTCTTAGTAAATCATGTCTACGTAACTGTAGAGATGAGGTAAGTTTGTTATTATACTCTGTATTCACTGAGTGATGTCTTAGTAAATCATGTCTACGTAACTGTAGAGAGGAGGTAAGTTTGTTATTATACTCCGTATTCAATCAGTGATGTCTTAGTAAATCATGTCTATGTAACTGTAGAGATGAGGTAAGTTTGTTATTATACTCTGTATTCCCTGAGTGGTGTCTCAGTAAATCATATCTAAATAACTGTAGAGAGGAGGTAAGTTTGTTATTATACTCTGTATTCAATGAGTAATGTCTCAGTAAATCATGTCTACGTAACTGTAGTGATGAGGTAAGTTTGTTATTATACTCTGTATTCCCTGAGTGGTGTCTCAGTAAATCATGTCTACATAACTGTAGAGAGGAGGTAAGTTTGCCTCTGTCCCAGAGCCTTTTGCAAGGGGTTCTAAGATTTACTTTACGAGATGAAAGGAAAGGGGCATTGTCGAATTTAAGAACTTGAGGATTCCGTTCCTTAACCATTTTATTTTTTCACTCAATCATGGGATGCCTTTTGCTGATTTTTTTTTTTTCAGATTAGGCCGTCCGCGGGTTACCACACACAGACAGGACCGTCGCATCCTCTTTCAGCACCTGCGCAATCGACTCATAACTCCTGTACAAACTGCTGAAATCAGCATAAAGTGCACAAATTGTTCGCAAGAGACTGAGAGGAGCTGGTATTTATGCACGACATCCGTACATGGGAAATCCACTAGCGCTGAAAGGTCGCAAAGGACATATGGATTGGTTAACATGTATGCCTCTAGAATTTGGAGGCGACGTCAATGACATCAACTTATCTTGTCAATTTGGAACATGTTTGATTTTTATCATAACACACTCTAAATCACTTTTAAAAATTAAGGTCTAAACTGAAAACTTAGATTATCATGTTTAGTCTGAATATGCGTTTCTTTTTTGTTGAGTATATATTTCAGATGCCATGCAGGTTGGGATTAAACGAATGTCAAAGCTTTGTATTTTGTCTTTGACTTTAAACAGTTCAGAGGATGAAGCCAATATGAGAGTATCTGACAAGGACATTTCTGTATTCCCTGAGTGGTGTCTACATAAAACATGTCTACATAGCTGTAGAGACGAGGTAAATTTGCCTCTATTCCAGAGCCTCTTGCAAGGGGATCTAAAAATTCTGTTCCTTTACCATTTTTTTTTTCACTCACTCATGGGATGCCTTTTGCTGAAAATGTTTTTTACAAAATGTCACTTAAAATGCTTTAAATAGGCTTGAAAAAGTGTTTCTTGTTGGAATTATATCTCATTTTATACATTTACTTCATTATATAAATAGTAAACAACCTCCGTATTCAATGTTTACAAAGCACACTATGACACACATATACATGTAATTATTTACAGACGTTAATCTTGTGACTGACATTCATATAGCTTGACGTTTTAGACAAGACTATGGAACGGCGTAACTGCCTTATGTGGAGAACTTTCATTATATGCTACTACTTTGTTATTATATGCTGGTACTTTGTCATTATATGCTAGTACTTTGTCATTAAATGCTGGTATGTTGTCATTATATGCTACCACTTTGTCATTATACGCTACTATTTTGTCATCATATGCTGGTACTTTGTCATCATATGCTGGTACTTTGTCATCATATGCTACTACAGTGTACTGACAAAGTAGTAGCATATAATGAAAAAGTAGTAGCATATAATGACAAAGTAGTAGCATATAATAACGAAGTAGTAGCATGTAATGAAAGTTCTCCACATAAGGGAGTTACGGCGTTCCATAGTCTTGTCTAAAACGTCCAGCTATTTGAATGTCACTACCCACTCAGGGAATACAGAAATGTCCTTGTCAGATACTCTCATATTGGCTTCATCTTCTGAACTGAAGTCAAAGAAAAAATACAAAGCTTTGAAATTCATTTAATTCCTTCCTGCATGGCATCTGAAATAATTATGTGTGGTGATGTAATTAGGCTGAATAAATTGTGTAGATATGTGTAGATATGTAAATTCAAGATATAAGTAAATAATTATTTGAATTAATATTCCATAGCAACCCTTCCTTTTATTAAAATATGAATTCAGTAAACTTAACATTTCTGGACAATCCCTCAAAGTGAAATAATTGCATATTTATATGGAATACTCGTATGTGTAATGGAATAAATATATGGTAAAAATTCACATGCATATATTATACTAAAATGTATACTTTACAGGATTTAACATACTATTAATATGAAAAAAAAAGTTACAAGTGTAGTCATATATTATGAAGAATTTTGAATCTACACTACCAGAGGATTAGTACGACTAATTATGCCATGTTGATCTTTTCCAGCATTTTTTGTTTAAATTTTCTACAATAGCCCAACCCTATCAAAGTGGTCAAATAATTGAATCTATAAAATTTGACAATGATAATCATAACCTAACATTTTTGTGAAAGTAAGATTTCGAAAGATTTTTTCTATATACATCTGCGTAAGATTTTTATACCCTATCTTGGCTAATCATACCCACTGGGGCCATATAATGAACAAATTTGTGCATTACCTGAGGCGCTTGCTAATCACTATCACTTGTCATGTCCTTTCTGTACTTGAAAAGATTTTTTAAAGACAATTTCCTATAAATTTCCAGGTTAAGTTTGATCCCCTCTTTGAGCCCACTCAACCCCAGGTGGTCATAATTTGAACAAGTTTAAATCCGATTTACCTGGGGCTGCTTGCATATTTATATCACTATCATCATCATTCTGTTTTCTAGAAGATTTCAAAGAAAGAGTTAGGTACGATCATGGCTCTAAAATGCCCTAAAATATGTTTTAAAAAGTGATACGAAATGTGAATCTCATACCTTTTAACGAAGTCATTTTTGACTGGCCGAGTAACTAAGACTACACTCAGTAAGTTGAACATGACTTTGTTGTACATCTCGGCATTTCGTGGGATGTGACCTGAGGACAGATTAGGGGACATGTTCACCTGGAAATTTAAGACACGTTAACAGAAATAAATCATATAGTACCCTATTGCCACAGAGAGCTAATATCTTTAGAGCTAAATTTCCCAAAGCATAAGCATTAAATAGCATAATGGCCGAAAATGAGATTCTGACCCAATGCCCTGGACCCTAGGGGGATATCATTCTTGAGAAGATAATTTTAAAGATTTTTCCTATATATTTACTTGCATTCCTATATATTGAAAACTTTGATCTATTGCTTTGTTGTGACCTTTATTTTTTTTCCTCTTGAAAAGGTCATAAAACAGCCTTTGTCTAAATGTCCTTACAGAATCCTAGTATTGCAGACATTACCCCCAACAAATTGTGTTCTTTTCTCTAATATGCGTAATTAGCACAACATGTAGATTTCTAGGTTGACAGTACATGTATAACAAATTTCTAAAAATTCTGAAAAAAACATGTATGTATTTATCCTTTACACAGTGTATCTTTTTTGTAAAGTTACATACCTCCATGAGGTGCACATTTAAATCCTCATCTACGACAAAGTCAAATCGAACCAATTCAAAGAAATTTCTACAAAACAGTATATGTACTAAATTATGTGTATCTCACATGTAAATTAATTCTTATAGAGAATATAATACAAAACAATATAAGTACTAAATTATTATCACACATGTGAATTAAATGTTGTAGAGAATATATAATGTATTTGATTACCAAAGTTTAAAAAGTCCAGATAAAGTATGTACTGACCTTGAAGAAGGGTACATATTTGAAGCAGAAATGATGTATACTGACCTTGAAGAAGAGTACATATTTGTAGCAGAAATGATGGCCGCCTCCTTCTGTAAGTAAACGGTCCTGATGGCGGCAGAAATATCACGCCACAACTTCCTAACGTTATGACCTACAATACAACAGAAATATTACGCCACAACTTCCTAACGTTTTGATCTACAAAGCACAGACATAAGTTATCTCCAGAAATATCACGCCAAAACTTCCTAACATTTTGATCTACAAAGCACAGACATAGTTATCTCCAGGAATATCACGCCAAAACTTCCTAACGTTGTAACCTACAATACAACAGAAATATCACGTCACAACTTACTGACGTTGTAACATACAATACAACAGAAATATCACGTCACAACTTCCTAAACTTGTGACTTACAAGACAACAGAAATATCACGTCACAACTTACTGACGTTGTAACCTGCAAGACAAAAATTTCACGCTACGCAGCACAGTTAAGGTTACAAATGGAAATATCGGCGATTTTTTAAGATAAACAAGAGGCCAACGGGCCTTATAGGTCACCTGAGTATCATGTAAGAACTTTCCAGCCATTGTATTTGATTCGTGTTTTAATCCAAAAGCCATGAAATTCACAAATTTTGAATGAGGCACTATTGCTTATCAAAGGGCAGATTTCAAAGCATTAATTTATTTTTAGTCAAAGTACCCCCTGGTACCCCTGACCCAGCGGCCCTGAAATTATCTATTTTGAAAGAGGCCCCTTTCTTCATTATAAGGCCAGCATTTTTTTATGTTTAGGTTTAGTTATGAACATGAGAATAAAAAAGTCCTAAAGGAGAAGGAAATAAAATTTTTTTTTTGATAAATCAATTATTAACATTTGTACGTTCTTTTTTTATGCTATCCTAATAGGCCCCTTACCACTGGACACATAATGCTTACAAATAGGAAAGTAGAACATTTAATTGCTTATTTCATCATCTGCCAGTTTGGGCCAGTTACATAAATTTTGTGATGTTGATCAAAATATATTTTTAAAAATCAATTCTTTAAAAGTCTTTCAATATATCTTCATTTTTATAATATGTGTAAGGTGAATGTGTAGACATTGTTCGAAAATTTACTTGATCCCTAAAATTATAATTCCTATCATTAAACAGACAGGGAGTATTGGGGAGTAGGGTGAACATTTTTTCAATTAAGTGTAAAATAATTTTACTGGCTGATACAAATGATACTACATGCCTGTATATATTTGTATATTCTTGCCTTTTAATAGTTGATTTATTTTTTATTTCTTCAGGTTATTGTTTATTTCTTCCTCAAATGGACTTAACTTCTCCCATAGTTTTATTCATTACATCTGATGCATAAGCAATCCTTTTCTGAAGAATGATGCTTAGACTGTAAGCTATAACAGAGACCTAAACAATGTCTCTGGCAATATGCAATAGCTACCACGGGAAGTTTAAAACCTGGAGGAGGAAAATATTTTACAGACAGTGACTTTTGAAACGAATACATAATTATCTCACCAGCATGTCATTGTGCAACAAAGTCGTCAGCATTTTATTTGTCCTCTGAACGGGTGAAACGTTTTGAATGGCACTCTTATCGATGAATTTTACACTAAACCAAGCTGTCTTCTTACCCGCCGTTTCATCTTAAAACCGGAAGTGCGAGTTCGTAAATTTGAAATCTCGATCCCGACTCAAATTTGACATCGGAAAGAAAAACAATTATTTTTTTTCTGAAAATTCAAAGCCTTGAGCGCAGGGTTTGTAAAACTGAAAATAAAATAAATCCTGGCCTTAAATATGTAATTAGATCATAGGCATATCAACCAAGAGCAAAGGATAAGATGTTCAAAGAAATCATGCATTTCACTATATAATCATTAGAGCCCCACCCTTAAACAAGAACCTCTGACCCTGGGGCCGCAAAATTCACAATTTTGGTAGAGGCACTCTTGCTCATCATAACTATGTAGTATGTACTTAGTTAGTTTATTTAATACCCAGGAGCAGAGAAGAAGATTTTTAAAGAATTCATGTATTTTCACTATATAATCAATAGAGCCCCGCCCTAACACCAGAACACCTGACCCTGGGGTCATAAAATTCACAATTTTGGTAGAGGCACTCTTGCTCATCATAACTATGTACCTAGTTGGTTTATTTAATACCCAGGAGCAGAGAAGAAGATTTTTAAAGAAATAATGCATTTTCACTACCTACTTATTTAGCCCCGCCCTAGCACAAGAGCCCCTGACCCCAGGGCCATGAATTTCACAATTTCGGTAGAGGACTCATTGCTGGTTACAATCATGCAAACAGTTTGACTGCTTGATGTTCAGGAGTAAAGAAGAAGATTTTTAAAGATTGCATTAATTTTAGTGGTTTTGGCCCCACCCCTCAAGCCCCAGGGGGGCAGGGATCATGAAATTCACAATTTTTGTTCCCCTTCACCCATAGATGCTTTGTGCCAAATTTGGTTGAAAATGGTTCAGTGGTTGCAGAGAAGAAGCCGAAAATGTTCAAATGTTAACGGACAACGCACAACGCATGACGCACGACGCACGACGACGGACGAAAACAGATAGCAATAGGTCACCTGAGTTTACTCAGGTGACCTAAAAATACATACTTTATTAGGATGGGCAAATCTTTTTAGGAATTCACTGATATAAAAAAATTTAATGTGGTTTTAATCTACATGTAGGTGACATCTAGATTTTTTATTTAGACTTGTCATATGATGTCGACGTCACATGACTTTGGCAATTATACTTGTAGTTTAGAGGTCATCTATAAATTTCAATATTGCCAGGGCATAATCAAGTTAAAAATCTTAGTTTATTTTATAATCCCTTTCAATCCTATATGTAGTTTGTGAAAAGTGCTGCGAACCTATATAGATTTCCTTTTTTTATTGGTAAAATTTAATTTGTTGGACGGCAGGTTAAATATTTTGCTGGTCAACTACATTAAATATAGCTATAATTAATCTATTCGCAAGATTTCAAGAGGTTCGCAGCACTTTTCAAATATCTTAATGCTTCTTGAGTTTATGTGTAAAATTTTGACTAGATACATTGAGGGTTTTTCCTTGCAATAAATCGATTTATTAGGGCCCTTCCATAATTTTTTCAATTAATCTGCATACAAACACACGACAGTATCGCTTGTCTGGAGAATGCACGTACAGTTTATAAATAAAATACTAAAATAGACATCGCATCCAAGTTAATGGCTTTTTATTTTACTGCAAATAATATTTTATTTGAGAACAAAAGACATTTTTCATTGTACAAAATGTGACTTGATCAGCCTCGCACTGTGTAAAAACTGCGTCATATTTTTGCGAGATGACGTCACATTGACAAGTGCAATGCTATCGATGCATCGTGTGTATTCTGTTGTGTGGGATTTAACAAACGACAAAACTGCATGTAATAGTAAGTTTGTATGTAGTATACAGCTATCCAGCTGTTTGAAATAGCAAATAATTTCATTTTATGGTATTCTGAACACCTTATATTATGCGTGACGTCATAGTAAACATTTCCCGTACAAATTAGGCCCCGCCTCCTTACTGTAACCTTAACTGTGCTGTGTACAACTTCCTAACGTTGTAACATACAAGACAATAGAAATATCACACCACAACTTCCTAACGTTGTGACCTACAAGACAACAGAAATATCACGTCACAACGTTCGGAGAATGTACAAATCTCGCGGGATTTCTGGGACAAACGTAACATAAATATGGAAAGAATGTGTTGAATGTCGATAAACAAATACTAACAAAATGCATATGTAATATTTTATTGTTGTGGACTTTATTTAAATCAAGAGAATAGATGACAAGGAAATTAATTTGCATCTATTGATGATTGTCTGTATTTATTTATCGTAATGGTACATTTAAAGACAATACACATACCTCGGAAATGTCGTATTTTGTATTAATGGACGATAAAGTTAGGGGTTTCGCTCTCTTACATATGTCGTTTAGTTCTTCCATTCTTTGGTTAGAATGACAAATGCTCTTAACATATAAAATTGGATTGAGACTGGCATGTTTAATATTATCCGCAATGCCATGCTGTCCTAGTCAGACGACCAAACGCGCCTCTAATTCTGAAGAGTTCACTAATGGAAATACAACGTAATGTCATAGATAATAAAGAGACAAATTATTTTTTTTTAATTATAGAATACAAGTGAATTATGGTATATAAACACAATACAATATTTTTCTCACCTTTCCTTTCCAAACAGGCATTAAGTGATTCCTTGAAGTTGAAATCTAATTCTCTATTCAGTTTTTTTAGGGATGGCATCTATAAGAAATATCTTATTTCATGTCAGTAATTAGTAATTTCTTGTTTAGAAATCACTCATTTGTGAGTAATTGACCATTCCTAAATGTCATCTCTCTTAGAACCATTATATGGTATATTTTACCTATTATCCACAAAAATGTTGTATTTATAAATTTAAAATTTTCATGTTAAAGGTGTTAAAATTTTAGACACAAACAGTTACTGCGAAACACTTTTTATGAGCAATCCATACCGAAAAATACTACAGATAATTGTAGTTAACTATTGTAAATTAAAGTTTCAAAGTTTTCACTATAGTAACTCAAAGTTCAAAAGTTTTTTTTTCTGTAGTAAACCAAAGTCGCAATATTTTACTATAGTTTTCCCCTGTACTTTAAGTTTCAAGAATCTGTTTTAATTTGTTTTGAAAATTATGTACTTTTATCAAATTTTCGATGATTAAGTCGTTTATAGGGGTGGATACGGGGTTGAATTGAGCTTGTTTATTTTTTGTAGCACATATTAAGTAAAATAAACAAATTAGTATTACTATAGTAGTTCAAATGCAATATTTACAATTAAAAATTTAAAAACAAACACCTGTTCACCGTAGTAGATGAAGCAAATATTTTAATTTTTAATTTTAGATAGCACAAATATTGTTTTATCATACATTTTTTTCTAAAATAAAACCTACGGTATATCTCCATAATATTCATTAAATACTTTTAAATTAATATAGCTTATTTATCGGTACAAAATACAAATACAACCTTAACATTAATATTCATTACTTGTATATTGTACATTATCCTTTTTTTTTGGAGGAGTTAGGTTTTTTTTTAAAAGAAGCTTTTATGAATCTGAATCCTAACCTTGAAATATCATTAAATGTAAAGAATCGGAATCAAAAACACAATTCAAGTGATTTTATTGTACTTTGTGTTCCAAAGTTTTCACTAAAGTAAATCAAATATTTTGGGTTAGGGTTAGTCAAAGTTTTTACCATAGTTGATCAAAGTTCCAAATTTTTAATACGTACAGTTAATCAAAGTTCCAAAGATTTTTAATACATTACAATAAAATCTAAGTTCCAAAGTTTCTACTTTGATAACTATAGTTACTATATAGTTAACTATAGTAAACTCTTTTTAACTATAGTTTTCTATAGAATTTTTGTTAGGAGAGAACGTTATTTTACGCATGATAATACACGAAAAAAATCTGTTCAGAAAATTCCACCATATGTACATTTATTTGCATTCTTTAAAAAGATAATGTACAAACCATATAAAAATAACGAATTAGTGTCAATTTTGTGTCGATTATTAATTAAAAAGAACTATTTTGCAAAAATTAAGGTATTCTATGCAAATTACAATAATTTATTCAGGATATTGCAGATTTTTATATTATAGACAGGACAAAGATTATACTTGTACCTTCCAGACTGGAGTGAAGTCATCTCGCACGACATACTTGCTGGTGTTACGGACATCAAAAGGGTAATAATCCTGGGAACAGAACCTACAAATATTATAATGTCTCTTCTGTAGAGCTAATATTAGACATAAGGCATAAGTCAATGTGTATATCAACTCAGCAGTAACCAGTTTATACAAGACATTCCAGTAAACGTCAAACTCTAGACTCTCAGTATCTCTATCTATATGCTTTACATTCTGTCATATTATACTGACCTGATGGAAGCGTCAGTTTCTATAGTATACACTCTCAGTGGATTTATAGATGTCAATATAGTGTACACTCCAATGTCAAACTTCCTAAAATCAGTTTTTATTTATAAAATAACAAGCAATGAAGGTTTCCGGTAAAATTTTGGACAAAGTATTTTAAACAGAAACCAAGTTAATTGAAAGATGTCGTGTCACTGTTTTAAAAAAAGGGGGGAGAGAGTGAAAGAGTTGAAAATATGCAGATGTTGAAAGACAATACGTCAATATTAACTTTTCGTTTCTTGGCCTTTACGTCAATATGTTGGCACAAAATGTAATTAATGGTATAAAAGAAAATGATAACAAAATTGCTTCGTACACTTTATTTAGTCATATTGATATAAAGAAATTGTGAAGTATTTCTCCTTTTTTGCAAACAAAAAGATAACCGTACATATCTTACCTGCCATCAATAAGAAATGGTCGGTCCACAAACACCTGAACAAAGGAACCTTCTTCTGACAAGTCTAGTTCTGTTAAAAAAAACAGAGAAATTATTCTTGTTCTGGGAAAAAAGATAGAAAACATTAAGGTAGAATGCCACACCAATTTTTTATTTTATAGATCTTTGAGTCATCCTTTTTAAACAATGGTTTCAGCATTGAAAGGCCGACATTAGCTCTTAATTATTTTATATGATTTTTTTTGTATTTTTTCAAAGAAAAACGAAAAAAATTCATTACATCCAAATTAAGTGCTTTCTTGTAAAAATTTTGCTGTAAATGAATGCATCACATGAATACCTTATAAAATATGTAAAGAAAGTGTGGTTAGACTTGTAAATTTTTTTTTATAAAAAATTATTTATGAAAATAAAACACATTATTTGTGAATATTTTTTAAACCTATGGTTAAAAACACCATAAAACTAGTCACAACTAAGGACAACATGTTTATCAATCATATTTTTAAAAGAAATTGAAACGAAATTGAGAAATTTAAGAAATTTTTTTTTTTTAATATTTGGACCTAACCCGATCAAAATTAAACTGATCCCGATCAAAATTAATTCAAAATGAATAAAATGCTAATTTTTTGCTTCTTCAAGTATTTACAATGAAGAAATCTATTTTATTGTTAGGTTCTATAATGTTTTAACCCGTATAACACCTAATCAGACTAGTGTTTTTAGGAAAATGCTATTTATTTCCAATAATTGTACAATTATGGTCGGGATCGGTTAATTTTGCTCGGGATTGGCCAAAATTAAAAAAATTAATTTCTCTAAAATTTCTCAATTTCGTTTCATTTTCTTTTATAAATATGATTAATGAACATGTTCTCCCCAGTTGTGGCTTGTTTTAAGAAGATTTTAACCACAAGTTTAAAAAATATTCACAAATTATGTGTTTTATTTTCATAAATAATTTTTTATAGAAAAAATTTAAAAGTATAACCAGCCTTTCTTAACATATTTTATTAGGTATTCATGTGATGCATTCATTTACAGCAAAAATTTTACAAGAAAGCATTTCATTTGGATGTAATGAATTTTTTTCGTTTTCTTTGAAAAAATACAAAAAAATTCATGTAAAATAAATAAGAGCTTATGTCGGCCTTTCAATGCTGAAACCATTGTTTTAAAAGGTTGACTCAGAGATCTATAAAATAAAAAGTTGGTGTGGCATTCCTCCTTAAGGAAGTTACTCGCTTTAATTTTGCACAAATACCTGGTTAAGTTCCTTTGATTTATTGTGAGGAAACTTGTTAAAGTAGAGATACTTCAATTACATTTTTTGGAAACAAAATTTACTGTAAAATCAGTACTGACCCTGTATATTAGTTATCTTGATCCCTCTATGATTGTTCCTTTTCTTGACCCACAGCATGTCCGGGTGCTCCTCTGCCTGTAAGTTTATGATAATGTGTATCAATTAATTAGAAATTAAAGCTGTCCATCTTCTCAATGAACAACTAAAACACATTAGTGATGTTATAACCATTTGAAATTGACAATGGCCTTGTGTTGAAAGTCACCCAATTATGTGTTTTTGTACATGTTTGATTATGTTTAGTAAAGCTTTTTTTATGTTTTGAGGTCAAATATATTTTGAAGAAAACAAATGCGCAGATTAAGTGATGAAATCCACATAATTTTAAGTCAAGAATTAAAAAAAAGTGTGTACACTTTTTTTGGTCATAAGTCGGCAGTTTTTCGTGGGTTGCTACCTGTGCCCCCGACAAAGCTTCACCTTGGACCTAACTAGAGATTTCAAGGCTTTTAAACCCATTTTAAAACTGTTGGGTCATCCACTGACTTTGACGTACACATTGTATAGGGGGAAAATAACTCGCGGTGTTAATATTCGCTATATTCACGGTGTTTTCAAGAAACATTGATTAAGTTTTCAATATGTATAGATAAGGAAGGAAACTTTTCTTTCCTACCAATTCCGCGAATTCAAGAAACCGACAGTGTCAGAGAAGAGAAAAACGTGAAAATTACAACCCGTGAAATTAATCCCCTATATAGTATCTAGTCTGATTAATTACACTCTGATTTACAAATTATATACATGACCTGATTATTTGGAGTCTGAAAAAGTATTGTATATCTGACATAGTTGAAGGATGTGTTTCATCTTATGTTACATATTGCATAACTGAGATATAATATAACTATACACTGTGACATACATATTGTAAATCTCACCTAATTGTATACACTCTGACTTACATTTTGTATATCTGACTTAATTAACAACACTCTACGTACATAGTGTATATATTTGACTTATTAAAAATTTCACTGACTTACATATTGAAGAAATTTGTCCTTTTCCTTGGGGATCCTGAAGGCCCTGGGAATATAGGGGTTTATGGAGACTGCCAGATGGACCTTGCTGGTGATGAAACCTGACCCAGGGAAATGGTTTACCTGTGTTCAGGTGAGAATTAGGGTGAAATTTCACATACTGGTAATGTTCATCATAAGAATTATTTAAAATTTTATCTCTCAAGCAATCATGATATTTACATATTAATAAATACTCATGTATATACTTTATAATGATATTTGTCACTCAGTTCTTAGATATATAACCTGTTTAACAGATCAGTGACTGCATGTGCCTTGAATATGGGTGAGATATATAACATCATCTTCTTTTATCGACGTTTCGGGAGAATATAATAAAACAAAAACTTTACAGATATCTTTGTTTTATTTAAGAAATAAGGTATCATTTTTAACTATCTATCGGGATATAAATACGGGTTGGACACGAGATTAAATTCCATAAAGCCCGAAGGGCTTTATGATGAATTTAATCTCGTACCAACCCGTATTTATAGCCCGATAGATGTTTTAAAATGATACCTTATTACTTATATTTACATTTGTGACTTATTTATACTTTGTATTTGCCTGATTGTGACTTTTAGCGTGTGAGAATGCATCATTTTTCAAACTCAACGGCAAGTATGTAATCCACTGAACGCGCGTCGACCCTTTAGGACGTCACTGAGAAATTACGTCAAACGATTATCTATACGCACACATATGACCTCTTGACCCCGTACCTGTATTTATACAGTTATAGATACGCATTCCTTTCAGTAATGTTATATAAAGGAAAACATTTGCAAATATAAATATAATTTAAAATCTTTAACCACAATACATACCTTCTGATGAGGCTTAAGATTCGAGATTTTTTTGGCCAACTGTACAAAAGGATATTCATGTGACCAGAGTACATCCCAATCAGACTTGTTATCACCAACAGCATATCCTATCCTCTCAAACACGGATATCACGTGATTCAGGTATCCAGACTCTAGCTGAAATATATAAAATACAACATATCCTATCCTCTCAAACACGGATATCACGTGATTCAGGTATCCAGACTCCAGCTGAAATATATAAAATACAACATATCCTGTCCTCTCAAACACGGATATCACGTGATTCAGGTATCCAGACTCTAGCTGAAATATATAAAATACAAAATTCCTTCAAATACTGCAAATACATGCATCAAGTATCAACACTCTAGCTTAAACGCATTAAGCAAAACGTATCCTGTTCTTTCAAATACTGCAAATACTTGCTTCAGCTATCGACGCTCTAGTTTGACAGAAAAGTGAGATAAAATCTAGACAGGTCGACAAGTCGTAAAGTAAGCTAATCCATAGGAAGACAGGTCGACGGGTTGACAGATGGACAGGTTGACGGGTTGACAGAATGATGAGTTGACAGGTCGACATGTAGACTGGTCAAAGGGTTGACAGATTGAGAGGTAAACGGGTTAACATATCGAATGGTCAATGGGTTGACAGATCGGCGGATGAACATGTTGATCGATAAGTGTCGGCCTTTGTAATGACAGTGTATTTTAAACTATAAGTTCTGTAACCTGTCGATCTTTGTGATGACACTGTTTTTTAAGTGTTAGTATTGTCACCTGTCTATACTTGTTATAACACTAGGTTTAACAATGAGTGATGTCATCTGTCAACCTTTGTGATGACAATGAAAATTCAAAGTGGAATTGTCGACCATTCTGTGAAGGATGCACTATTTTTTATAGCATTTATGTAAAGCAATAATGCAAAATATTCCTCTTTGTATATTATAAAGGTAACTATTTCTTTTTCTTATTTCAAATTTGAAAGATGATAATTGGTTTTACGAATCTACTTTTCCGCATACCTTAGTTGAACCAAAAAGACTAGATTTTTCTGAGAAAAAAATGTAATCTTAATTCTAGCTTAGACAATTGGGAACCCTTATTTAATTACTACGGCAGAAATCTTTGAAATCACCACTCTATTGATTTGGTATCTGCTATAATAAAACTGACTACTGTCCAAGATGGGACTATTTTTACAACTTAACATAATACAAAATAGCATGATATTGATCATAATTTAAACATTTCAATATTATAATTTTTATATACATGCTCTTTTATAAAACTCATCAAAATCACCCACATACAATAGGAACGTACCGTAAATTTACATAATTTTTTTATTTATTTCAAAAGCTTCAAGCATTTACTTGGCAAAGAAGACAAAATAATATAATAATAGTTTCTGATTAACAATATTTATGTGGTTTTTGGAGACCAGGTATTCCAACAATCTATTGGAATTCCCATTGGTACCAATTGCTTTCCGTTCTTAACAGACACATTTTTATATTCATATGAAGCAGAATTTGTGCAAAATCTTATTCAAGAAAAGAAAACACATGCTGTGACCTTCAACTCGACATTTAGATATATCGAAAACGTATTGTCAATTAACAATGGCAATTTCAATTTCTACATCGATACGATATATCCTGGTGAGTTTGAGATAAAAGATACCACAGAGTCTGATACATCCGTTTCATACTTGGATATTTTACTTTAAAGAAACGTTAATGGTAATCTAACAACCAAACTATATGATAAAGGTGATGAATTTAACTTTTCTATCGTCAACTTTCCTTACTTATGCAGCAATATACCTTTATCACCTGCATACACTATGTATATATCTCAGTTGATTTGATACGCAAGAGCATGCTCTACGTATGAACAATTTCTAAAACGAGGTAAATTATTGACGAGCAAGTTGATGACACAAGAATATCAGCAGTCTCGTATAAAGTCATCATATTGTAAGTTTATGGTAAATACAATTTATCATTGAGTCAAATACTGGCTGACGTTTTTCATACTAATGGTTAGTCGATTATTTATATGCGGAATTGACGACGGATTTTCCCGTTATTTTCCAACCATTACAAGGAGCACACGGTGGGTGTGATCAGTTGGCAGGGGATGCTCAGTCCTCCATGGCACCTGATCCCACCTCTGATTTTCGGGGGTCCGTGTTTGCTCTGCTCTTATTTGTATTGTTTTATGGACTTTGATATAGAATACTGTTCGTTATCTCCATAGCCTTCTTCATACAATTAAACTTTCTTATTACTAGTATATATTTGGTTATATGTGAATTCTGTTTAAATCTACTAAAGCCTAAATCTCCTACAAGTCACGTGACCTACCTTTTTACCCTCCACCCACACTATGGGCACCCTGACATCATATTTTCCAGTCCTTCCCTCCACCTCTGGCAGATTAACCTGTTTTAACACTCCGGTTTCCCTCATTTTATAAAGCTCATAGATATTAAGCAATGTAAAGAGGATCCCTAGTCCTAACATTAAAGTCACCAGGGAGAAATAGCGACCAGGTTTCTTCATCTTAGCTTTGGGTTCTCCAAATGTAGGTGAGAGAGCGCTGTCCTTCAATATATGCAGGTTAAAATTACCTGGATTGTAAATAAAATTAAACAAATGTCAGCTTTAAAAAAATTAACTTAACCTTTAATTTAAAAAAAAATAAGATTGATTATTTTAAAGAAGTTTGGCAGTTAATTTTGATGTGAAAATGATTAAAATACATGTATATGAAATATCATTAAAAACAGAAGTGTGTCACAAATAAATCTAGTCACACATACAATGTATGAACAATATATTCCTTTGCACATAATTAAGCACTAACAGTAAATTACATCATTAATTCATTAGGTTGTTTATATATATATTACCTTGCATTAAATCCAACAATACTGTTCGTTATCTCCATATGTTTCATCCAACAATTCAAATGCTTCATTCTTAATTATACTAAACTAATTTAGATATTTTAACGAAATTTTGATCAAATATATATATATCTACATTTAAAAAAAACATTTATATATAAATGTGAAATGAATATTGTAAGATAAAATCAGATTATTTTTCTTTAAGCCATTTTGGACAGTTATGTTTTACACGAGATTAATTAACTTTACAAAAGCCCTATGAGATGTAAAAGATCAATAATCCCACTTTTAGTAATTTGAAAGCTCTCTCTCTCTCTCTCTCTCTCTCTCTCTCTCTCTCTCTCTCTCTCTCTCGCATGGAGAGAAAAACACCCTTTTAACTAAATTGCAAAATGATCATGCAGATGTGAACAAAGCTTGCAGAATGCCTATAGCTTCAGATATTTAAAAAATATATTTACAATTTGTGATTAATTAGATGTTTAATTAAGTTATTGTCACTCACTTTAGTATAAAAGAGGAAACATTAAATCTTATTTGTCTTTAAGTCTGTCAGCATGCACGTCTGTCACAAAAAATTTAATCTTGGTCATGACTTTTGAATAATAAGGGATAGGGTTTTCACATTTCTTATGTACATTACCTGTAACAAGACATTTCTAAATAATTAATATCTTTTAACCCCCAGACCTTAGCTTTGAGGTTTTATCTACTTTTCCGAAAAATTTTCATTACAAAGAGAAAAGGTAGGACTTCCATATATATTACCCATGACAAGACCTTTATAAAAAAAACTATGCTTTTCGACCTTGTGACCTTGAACTTAAAGTATGACCTACTATTCAAAAAAGTTATCTATCCTTATAACTTCATTGATCGAGAGGAGAAATTGCTTTCATGTTTGATAGTTTGTGCATTTCCTCTCACAAGATACTAGTACTAGTATTTCCCAGCATACAATTAAACTCGACTTTTTGAACTTGACTTTCATGCTTGATATCTTTTTTATTATTCAAACTTATAAAATTATTATAAACAAAAGTAAAAAAAATCTCAAACAATATTATTCTTTTATAAAAATAACACGGTATTAATGGGATTCGATCCTCAGCAAAAAAAATGCTGTATATGATAATTCTTAATCTGAGACAAACACGCTAACTACTATGTTGCACGTCACCTGAGGAATGGTGGCATTTAAATCATATTTGTGATATGACAGTCGACATAATGGACGTCAAGTATTTCTCGGAAAGACGCGAACATTTAGGCATAAAAGTGAACTTTAAAGTAAAGTGGGTCTTCGTTCCATGTTTTTAAAACCAAAAATAAGTATATTTTATGCACACATTTAGGATTAATATTCAATAAAACGGGGCGAAGTCCTACTTATATCCAAAAAAATTAAACATGAGAAAATGATCTTTTTGTCTTCTTAAATGTGTTTGTTTTATCATGGGCAAATAATTTCAGTCTTTTTGAGATTTTTGTAAATTGTAGAGATTTTACATAAATTATATACCGGTACTTAAATGTTAGATAAAATATCAAAGCAGATCTTCAAATAACTGAGATTTTTATTATTCAATGGATTCTCTATACATGTAGGTACCTCTCCCACTTCGTTCACCCAATTTCTTATACTGTGGTTTTATCAATATTTGTTGAGCACCATTTTTCGAGGAATTCATTGTTGAGCCTATCCACGAAATTAAATGTTTATTGACTTGAGAAATGTGTTATTCATTTGTAAAGGCAATGCTTTTTTCCACGAAAACGTTTGTTGAACAAAATCCACGAAAATTGATGGCAACGAAAATTAATGAAGCCATAGTACCTTAACGTAAATAAAAAGATTCTTTATCCATAATTTGGTCTTGTGGCATTGATGATAGTCACAACAAAACCATAAAAAATTATGTTGTACATGTAGATAATTCCTCTATCAGAAGTATACATGCGTACATAGATGCATAATTGTAAAGAAAATACAGACATTAGGTCACACTGCCTTCACACTTATCCTTCCTGATAGTTTGTTTAAAAAATCAGTTGATTCTAACTTTTATTTCAGTAGTGGGTGTTGTTTAACAGTGGTTAAATTGGAATGATAAGAATAACCGAATACATTATTTCAATAGTAGCTGTTGCTGATTTTGTTTTGAAATGGACATTCAACCACTATTGAAGCAATCATTTCAATAGTAAACGTTATTATGTTCCCCAAACGAAGTTGGGGAACATATTGTTTTTACTCTGTTTCTTATTATTATTATTATTATTATTTTTCTTCTTCTTCTTCTTCCTGGGTACTTTTTTGTCCTGGAATGATCTCGTAAACTATACATCCGACTAAGGTGAAATGTTTTTAGGGTCAGTAGACATGTTATGTAGATTTGCGGAACGAAGGTCATTTTGCGCGCACGTGCTTGCAAGAGCGTGCACGTGCTACATGTGTAATGACCGATTTAATTGATATAGGCGTAACTTTTTAAATTTTTGATGAAATGCTTTGAAACTTATAATATAAGGATATATTAGTAGCATAGACAATATGACATGGTCGAAATAGCAAGATCTCACGCGCATGCACGTGCGCTTTGCTCTGATTGGCTGAAACTAAAGTCTCAATATCTTTCTTGTTTTTTGACGAAATCCTTTGAAATTTTGAAAATAACCATGCATTAGGATATCCTACAACATGATATATAGCAATTATCATGAAAACACGTGCATGCACGTGCGCTGCAATCTGATTGGCTTAAACTTTAAATAGCTATAACTCCCTTGATTTTCAACCAAACAGGATGGGATTTTGAACATAGATAGATATACTGGACTACTACAAGAAAATATGGTCACCATGCACATGCATACATGTGCATGTACGTGCACGGCAATCTGATTGGCTGAAACTTTAAACAGCTATAACTCCCTTGGTTTTCAACCAAGCGGGGTGGGATTTAGAACATAGATAGATGTAACGGACATCTACAAGAAGGTATGGTCACCATGCTCATGTATGCACGTGCGTGCACGTGAAATGAGCAAAAAAAAAAAAAAACCAATTGAATGAGCGTATCTTTTTAATACTTTTGGATTAAATACTTTAATATTAAGTATATTAAAATATATAGATTGTGTAGACAAGATGATATGGTCATTACGCACATGCATTCACATGCGCACGCGTGCAATGCTAAAATTTGAATGAACTTTGTACACTTCTTGGTAAACGTTTTTAAGTATCAAATGCATCGAGTTTGTCTAATTTAATGAAGCTTCCAGGGAAATAGGCACCAAAAGGGAGTTGGGGAGCGTTTGGGGAACATCTGTAACGGTCCCCGTTACAATTAGCACTAGTTTTAATGATGGTTACAACTTGTGTTCAGTTTTGAAATGCACTTTGAGCCCTATTGAAATAATCATTTAAATAGTAGCGGTTATTGCAATAGTTATGCAAAATTCAGGATCTAATTTTTTATTGTATATTGTTTAAAGTCCCTCACGAGAATTTTTCACTCATATGGAGAGGCCACCATTTGCCGATGGAGAGCTGCAAATTTTTGTCCTGTACTCGGCACTCAGGGTCATTGAGCAGGGAGGGATCTTTTTCGTGCCAATACCTACTGCGACACGGGTCCTCGGTTTATACGGTCTCATCCGAAGGAGCGGTCTCCACGTCCCACAGTGGGATTCTAACCAGCGACGGAAGAATCAATTCCTTACTTCGCGACTCTAGAGTAGACGCTCTAACCACTGCGCCACGCGGGCAACTCTAATATCTAAAGAAAAAATCTAATTCACACAATTTTGCGGCTGAGGTTATACCAATGCCACAAAATTGCCAAGAACGCTAGGATTTAAGTCTGGAAAACTACCGCCTAGGAAACATTGGTAGAACAACAGTCTGAATGACTGCATACACAATGTTAATTGACTTATTGAAACAAGTTCAGTCAAGAAGTTACAACCAAAACAGTATAAGACAAAGAGAAGATCAAAGGACAAGCGAAAGTTCAGTATAGTTAAAATTTCTCATGAAATTTGATTATAAATAAAAATTTTGTTTTGATGATAATCGAAGTCTTGAAATTGTTAATGTTTAACTCTCCTGCATCAAAGCTCAAGTGGGTTCTTCCACTCATACAATAATCGTATCTAATTTTCTCTATATATTGACATGCAACAGCAGTGACATTGGAATCCAGGCGTGGTTATCGTTTATTTATTTATCTATTATTTTTATTGAATTTTAATTTAGCCCATTGATGTTTTGTATCATTTCATTGAGTGTACCTTTCTTGTCCAGTAGCTATTTTTGTTATCAGTGGACTTATAATATACTCTAGTATATATTTCAAACCATACGAGGGCTCTTCAATAACTTAAGTCCTCGGTGCTTTTAAAGAAAAAAAAAGTTTTAATGCTTTAGTCTTAATGATTTCCAATGAATATTATCTTTTTATTAAAACATACCTGTAACATTTTTATCCAATATCTGATTGTTTGTGCAGCACATTTTTGAGTATGACTCTTCGTATACTGGAATATGGTAGATCCTATGATTTCCCGGACTTGTTTCTTCTTTCTGATCCCACCTCTGATGTTTCGGAGGTCCGTGTTTGCTCTGCTCTTATTTTGTATATTTGTTTAATGGACGTTGAGATTGAATACTGTTCGTTATTTCCATATCCTTCCTTCTGAAAGTTTTTTTTCAAATGTGGAAAATAGATCTGGCGAATATTTTTGATGTGACAAAACATTCACTATCTTTATCCCCAAAACTCGTTTACTCTTTATGGTTTGCGGGTTTGGTTGCTGACATGAAGAAATTAAAGGTAGTGGATTCCTTATTTTCGTTCCATCCTCTCATAAACCTTTAGATTTTTTTTTCAAATATTTGCTTCTCCGAAAATTGAACTGCCTATTTAAGAAAATATGGTATGAAACTGTTTTTGTGTTTTTGCATTTCTTTGCTCTTCTCATATCTTTGCTGTTTTTGTCAAGTGCATCTTATTGTAAATTTATTTTGTGGGTAATAAAGCAATGGATTCAAGATGCATAATCCATTTGAATTTCAGACAAGCGTGGATAACTACAATGTTTGATTTTTTAAAAATAATCGTTTAGAAACTCTTAAACGTTGTCGTTTTCATTCATTTTTCAAGACATAGCGTGACCATTGAGTACTTACTGTTAAATGTTTTTTTAAATAAGTTGAACTACCACCCAAAATGATACTTATCAATTTTTCTATGTGTCTTATATTCAATCAAACATATTGTCAGTGATAATTTGTTGATTTTTTGCTAACAGTACATTGGTTGTTATAAGTCCTTGTCGCCAAGGACGTTACCAATTTTTGATGCCCATCATATCATTTTTATTCATTGAAATTCCGCCTACTCATGTGTCTATAAAACACACATATGACACACATTGGTTGCTGTAAATTTCACATATTTCAGTAAAAATTTCTTTAGGATTTTGAACGAGTTTTACGGCAGATTTAATGAAGCGTTTAACATGCTTAGTTTCACTCCCGTTTACTGATTTCTTTCCATTTATTTTTAATGCAGTGTATCTAATAGGCCTTATTTTCCAGCTTTTCACAATGAAACTACGTGATGAAAAGTTGTCACATCAAATGTAATCAATTCATTAAAGATTCTGTCACAAGAGAAGAGAAAGTCAATACATATAGACCTATTTTTGTATTCATCAGTTCATATTGAAGCAGAATTTCTCCAAAATTTTATGCGTGAAAAGAAGAAAACACTTGTTGTGGCCTTCAACTCGACATTTAGATATATAGACGACATGTTGTCAATTAACAATGGTAATTTCCATTCTTTTGTCGATACCAGTTTATATCCTTATGACCTTGAGATAAAAGATGCCACAGAAACTGACATATCTATTTTATATTTGGATATTTTACTTGAAAAAAAAAAAACGTTAATGGTAATATTACAATCAAGCTCTATGATAAACGTGGTGACTTTAACTTTTCAATCGTCAACTTCCCTTACTTATGTTGCAGTATACAAGTACATAGTACCTTCATCACCTGCATACGGAGTTAATATATCTCAGTTGATGCCATATGCAAGAGTATGCTCTACATATGTACACTTTCTAGAACCAGGTATATTACTAACAACAAGTTGATGAAACAAGGGGCGTATGTGATTAAAAGACAAGCTGTAACGCTCTAGTCGGATTTCTAAATCAAACACCTCGAACATAACGCGCTTGGTGTAGAATAAGGTCACGAACATACTCTCCGCTTTTACAAGAGTGAACAAGAACAAAGATGGCTGACAACATCGACAGGGGGGGGGGGGGGGGGGGGGGGGGTAGCCGAGGCAGATGTTTGGATAAGATTTTAGAAATAAATTAACATTTTAATTAAGAAACAAGGATATTAGCTAATACTTCAGAAGAGGGGGTTTAAAAATGTTGATTTACTCACAAATGTACCAAATTTTTGCCACATTATTTGTGCATTTTAGGCAGAAGAAAATAAACATTCGTCGTTTCCCCAATATTGCCTTTTCCTTGCTTTTTAAAAAATCAATAAAATAAGGCAAAGCAATGTCTGGATATTTTCAATGCACTCGAGTTATGTTTTTGCCGTTTGATTAAAAAGAGACTGTGTTCGTTTGTGTGCATGCTCAATATCAAAACGACCCAACGCTAAAGTTGCATCATTTCGTAAGTTCTATGGTCGATACAATGACCTTGTCAGCAAATACAATTTAACATTGAGTCAAATGCTGACTGAAATTTTTCATACCACTTGTTAGTCCATTATTTATACACTGAATTGACGACGGATTTTTTTTTTCGTTATTTCCTGATCATGACAAGGAGCACACGGCGGGTGTGACCGGTCGGCAGGGGATGCTCACTCCTCCATGGCACCTGATCCCACTTCTGATGTTTACTCTGCTCCTATATTGTATTAATTTTTTTTAGCTTGAGTACTGTTCGTTATCTCCATATGTTTCATTCCGCATGACCTATCGGTATATATTTTTGTCCAAAAATTGATATTATGCAAAAATAGTGAACTTTAATCCCTCCTTTAAAAAATTATGTTATTTTCAGGGTTTGAAATATTGTTTTTCGTCATATACACACGTACATAAAATATAAATAAAAGGATATTTTTTTTTTAAAACTGCATTTTTTGTTTTTGTTTTATTTTGAATAGAAATTTTCCATTGTAAACTTGGAAGAATTTTTTTTTTTTTAAATGATAATATACATTAAAGAAAAATCTAATTTCTTTATCAAAATTTAAAATAAAATACATTTTTTACAAAATATTGTAAATTACATAAGCTTTCACTACAGTACTTAATTGTACACACTTGTAAATTTTGTGAAGAATTGAAAACGCATTAAATATCTACTGCATATACTTATATTAATTTTTCATATATTACAGAACTTTGCTAAATAGGATCCACAATCCAATTGCAAAAAAAAAAAAGATATCATATTAAACATTCGTAGTACACATTTATTATACTTAATATAAAGTTTAGTCAAAATTATAACTAAGAGGTGAAAAACCTAACAAAAAGCAAATGGAAATCATTTCTTTTTTCTTTCTTTCGGTGGGGGATCAAATTACCAAAAAAAAGGGGCACGCCTTCTGGTCATTGCAGTGACATTTGTTTATATTTCAGTTAATAAGAATAAAAAAAACAACAAAACTTTCATTTCGGGAAATTGTTTTCGTCTTAGTATGGAAATAACTTAATTTTTTTTTTTAATAAACCAGTGCACTAGGAAAACATTTCAGAGTTTTATATTCAGAAGTTTTCCTTAAAACATGAATATTATTTTTGTCCCGCATTACTTTTTAAAATAAAGGAATATTCATCTCAAAAACGGTTTCTTAATGTTTTATATGTTGGAGGTTTTGAAAGAGTTGCGCCCCTTCCGCTGCTCGCAAAGCAAGCGTCGGAGTAACGCAGATGAACAGAAGCATTTTTGACAGTGAGCGAGTGATTTCCGAGATGTAAATAAATATCGGTAAAATGTAGTAAATCTGGGATTATTGTGCACAAGATGGGGACACAGCGTGTCCTCTTTTATTTTTATGTGATATTTTGTGGGATCGAGCTGGACTTGATCGTGAATTCAGAGAAGATCCGTGAGTATCTTGTCTCTCTATTGAAGTATTGTCATCGATTTTCGCCGTGTTTGAAAATTCTGCATGAGTCATGTCTTGGTAGTCGGAATCATAACTTCAGTGTTAGACTCAAACAGCTCATTATTTTACACACTCTATGTTATAGCTTCAGTTTACTGCATTTCCTGTGATAGAATGAACTATATAGTATATATTACAGCTGTATTACAAAAGCAGTTTTTGGCCAGCATTAATGAAGCCCTTGATCATGTTGTTTGAATTGTAAATCGGTAAATCGAGGGTGTGCAAATCTACTCGATAAAACTATAGACATAATAGATCAGAGGGCCTGCTCTATACATGAAAGAAGTTTATTTAAGTGTCAATTCATTGTTAAGTTTTGGTTTCTTTCATCATGTTTGTTACCTATACTAGGCCAGTGGCGCATGTAAATTATAAAAAATATAATTTCAAATATTTGGAAATTACGATAAATGCTTGTAAGAGAATTATTTATGGAATTTGGCGGTACATTTAAGCATTTTATTAATAAAAATTTTAGGCAGTTGGTATGTGGTTTGTAGGTATCACCTCTAACATTCAGTAAGTAAGGTACTTATATATCATGAATAATGAAAGTAGAAAACCCCAAACCACAATTCTAGGATTTCTTCAGACTATAAAGAATGGGTAGCATGGGATGAATTGATCTCTCTGTATAAGTTTTTTTTTAATCCCCATAATATTGCAGGGTGCAATATTATGTACTTTATTATGAAACTGAAATCCATCAAATTAATAATCAATAGATTTCTGTCAGTTTTACTAACTACATATTCTGATATTATTAATGGGTCTCTCGCTTGGCACATTGACAGTAGTTTCATAAGAGTGTCTGCTCTAGACTCGCAGAGAAATGAGTTGATCCTTGCTTCGCAGGTTCCACTCCCACTCCAGGGGGTGGGGAAGACATGGAGATGGGTCCATCCGTTAAAGCTTAGGTCCCATGTCTTAGTAGGTGCTGGCACAAAAAAAGATACCCCTCTGCTTAAGTGGTCCCTAGACCCTGCCTTACTATTTGTAATATCAGAATGTTGGCAGCTCTGTATCCTTGACTGTTTACAGCTTGATATCAGTATACATGTATAACATAATACATTGCATATTATGGTATGATGTATTAAAAAATAATCTCCCTGTTTTATAGGATTTGACTATGTTCAACTTCTACAACAAATCCCTCCTGACACCCCCCTACCTTACGAAATCATCTTTCCCAAACGAATCCTGACCAAAGGCAAGACGGCAGGGATATCAACCCGAGAATCAAAGATCGGACATCATGTAAGTTTAACTTCAGGCAAAGAATCTTGATTTGAATTGAAACAATACCTAATGTTTGAAACCCTCTGCCAGTCTGTTTGATTGAATAAGTAATAATATTAATAATACATATACATCTGTGTATTCTCGGTGATTTTTTCTTACACAGGGGACGTACGAATACATAGAATAAGTGATTTAGTTATTTATACATCATTGTAAACTCTGTGATATTTTTAATTCATCAATGCATACTGTGTGATGTTGTTTACAGGGGACGTACGAACACATAGAACAAGTGACATTTCAGCTCGTGGTCGACGAAGAAACTCACAAAATCAAACTTCAAAGAAACAGGTGAGATTCCATTTAACTGTGTATAGGTATTTAAAATAAAACATGATGTATGATTCACTACACAATATAATTTTACTAAACATCATGACTGAAGTATAATTTTTTTTTTTTTTTGCAGTGCTCTTTTGTCCAATGGCATCAGTGTCAAGCATTACCTGACTAAAAATCAACAGATCATTTCCAAGGTAAGCCTGTCTAATCTTCTGTAAATGAATCTGTCCTGCATGGTTCTTAGATTTGTGAATCTTTCCTCACCAGTGCCTTTAGAATTTGAGTCTGTGCTGGTGCCTAGATTTGTAAGTCTGTCCTAGTGTCTGAGTTTTATGTCTGTGCTGATGAAGAATGGCAAGGCCATATTGATTCAGATGAGCATTGTGGCCCATGGGCCTCTTATTTCCCCAGTGCAAGTCACAGTGTAAATTTAGTTAAAGATGGTACCAAAAAAAAAAACCAAACTGTCAGACCTTTTGAAAGACAAACATTTCTCTTGACTGAAACAATAAACTGAAGATTCACCAAAAAAAAAAACAAAACAAAAAAAACCCCAAAAAGAAATATTCAGAATAAAGCTGGATAGAGAACCTATGAATTTTTGAGCTGCGTTTTTCTCTGGAGAGAATAAGGGAGCGTTAAAGCAGTGATGTAGCATCACTTAAGTGTTTTAAAGCTGGCAGGAGTCCACACACACATTAAAGCTTCTCTCTGATCTACTGCACCTGAGAACACTTAACCCCAGGAGAGACAGAAACTCAGACTAAACATAAATACTTCACTTGTAGAGAGTTCAGAGGAAAGAGGTTTCTGTGTACTCACATCAGGCATAGGGGAAAAAATCAAGAATTTTCTTTGAATACATATGATCATGAAAAAGGTCTCGCTCTATAACAAATTGATGTTTGTTTTTGAAAATCTAGCTAACCCCAATGGTTTATAACAGGACTGATAGAAAATGAACTACTGAAGGACAATGCAACAAAAATGTAATATGTTTATTCTTTGTTAACATGGTTTAATTCTTAATAGGTGGAGGTTGAATAATTAAGTTGAATCACATTAATTGACAGAGCATTCATTCACTTTATTCTGAATGCAGTTGGAGAATTAATTTTACTCGGTACTGAGAAAGTTCTTTTATTTATAGATTTGTGTCCCACTCTAATTTGGTTAATATTGCACTGGAATTGATTCTTAGTGGATGATGCTGGTATTATGGTAATATGGTGATATATGAGCCATGCTGTAATTATTACAAAGCCCTGGTTATTAAATGACCTGGTTAATTCCGATGTGTACCAGCTAAGGGTCATCATTGTCTCAGGGGATAGGGGGGACTATAGAAATAAAACTCAGTACTAAGGTCCTATAGTAATATCATCATCATTGTCTCAGGGGATACCCGGGATAGGGGGGACTATAGAAATAAGACTCAAGAACTATGGTCCTGATAATAATATCATGGATATAGTGTATTGACTTCAGCGATTCTGTAGAGTATGAACAAAATTAATGATAAGAAGTGGAATTAATGAAGGTGTTCAATTGTAAGATACACAAATGATTTATCAGATGTAAGAAATCTTTTCTGAGCAGTACGTCACTTATTAAAGCATCTGTAAAATCAATTGGACTTGTCTTATGTGAAGGCTAAGTCAGTCTCATTCCTAATTACATTATACTTGGCTGTCTAGCTCCTATAACTGTCTTCACAAAATCCAGAAGCGTTTGACTTTACCATGTTTAGGGATTACTTGTATGTGTTCTCAGATTAATCATTCCTGACTATCTGTCCCATTCAAAGTATTAACATGATTAAACATCCTGATCTTCATAATTAATATATAGCAATGTTCCCAACGTATGCACTTTATATACATGATATAGTCTGTGTTCCCCTATAGTGACTGCATTCATAATCAAACAAAATAACAGTTTTACACTACATTGTAAGTTCACTTCGTTATTGTGAGTATCAATGGGTAGACGTTGAGTCTAATAAGTCAAGAACTTAATTACCATATTCCACTGAAATATGTCCTGAGAAAACCTGCACATTGTTCTTATTAATTTCAAGAAAAATGTGACCATGTTTCTTATGCTGATTTTGCTGTATTTTTTTTAGACTTAATTTCAGGGAAAATGTTACCTTGATATTTGCTGACTATTTTTAGACTTTATTTCAAGAGAAATCTAAATAATGTGGATTTTGTTCTATTTTTAGACTGTAGAACACTGTTATTATCATGGTGAAGTGAAGCGTGACGGCTGGTCAAGTGTGGCGGTCAGCAGCTGTAACGGAATCAGGTAAGGTCAAAGGTCAATGGGTACTTTTTCTTCTTCATGATGATACATTGGATTTAAAAGTCAACCCTGAACCTTGTTCATGACCCATCCAGTTTAAAGTGGATCAAATACATGTCAGTTAGGTGAACCATATTTAAGTTTGACATTGTGGAATTCTTTCAATGCAAACCAAGCTGCAATAATGTAGCCCTCTCCGATTTTTTTTTTTTTTTTGGAGAGGGCTACAACTCCTTAGGATCACTGTAATGGTGCAATGCGGCAGTGAATCGCTCCCGCATGGATTTCGGCTCAAATCATCAGTAGACGGCTATTTTATTAAGGCCATAATAAAAATATTCCTAGATTCTCATCCACGCCCGCCCCGATTTTATACCCCCGCCTCGAATTTTTTTATTTCTGTTTTTCTTTGTCTTAATTCTGATCGGGATCAGTATTCATCTACCATTCTACTTTCGTTTTAAATCCCCCGAACGTTGACATGATTTTACAGCTGAAAAGATGGTAATTGCTGTAATACATGAGTATATATTTTAAACAAAGGTCATTGGTTTGAAAAAGATTGGTGATGATGTGAAGTAAGAGATAATTGAACCTTTACTATGACTTTAATTCGGGTATTGTAGATAAAATGACACCCATTTACAAGGTCAATAAAAAATTTGCAAAATTGAAAAAATAAAAAATATAAAATAAAAGCCCCCCGCCCGCCTCAATTTTTAAAAAAATTCGGATGAGAATCTAGCAATTTATTTATTATGGCCTAACATCTCTTACCCGGACTCCAAAAAAGTAATTATGCAAGACATAAATCGATCCAAAAATATTCACAACGACCCATGTATCGCTTATTTTTCGTGTATGTCAAGTTGTCAACATCACAACTCGAATTTATCCGCCATGTTTACTGACCTTGATAGATTGTATTTTGGGACAGCCAATGAGAATTTAGGTTCTTTAGGAGCGGATCTTTTAGGAATTCCCTTATTTTAAGCATACTTATCGCTGTTTGCGTAAAAATAACACTTGAAATTGTTTTATTTATCGATATTATTGTGATACATTTCAGCACAGTCGTTTAAAAAAATCGACATTTGCTTTTTTTAGTTGTTCTTAATTTCATGCGAATGTCTCAGTACGTCACGCATGAACTGTCATGGCTGCTGCTGGTAAACATGCAGATAGGGGTATTTTACATGGTTTTCGAGTTTAGAAGACTATGTTGTTGACAATGAATAAAAATTCCGTCTTATAAGAAGTAAGTTAAAGTAAAATAATTTATTTTGCCTTCAATCGCCCGTATTTAAAAAATATATTTGCACCATTACGGAGATGCGATGGAATTGGAGCCCTCTCCAGAAACATCAGATAAAAAAATCGGAGAGGGCTACATTATTGCAGCTAATGCAAACCGTGATTGAAAAGAAAACATTATTGTAAAATTTTATTTACAATCTAAATAATTTACTATTCTTCTTATTCTAACAACATCTAATATTTTTTTAGTTGCTTCAAACTGATGTTAAAAATGTACATTTTACAGATTTATGACATTTAGAAAGTATTACAGTAAAGTTGGTTTAGTACAAACAAGATTATTGCAAATTCACAGATATCATGGATATAGTGAAGTTATTTCACAAGTCCCAGTGTCATTGTTTTAACACAGTTTGACTGCAAAATGATTTGGAGGCACTTATTTTTTTCTAATTATTAAAAGGTGATGTTAACAAAAAATATTTAGCTGATTGGATATCTTATTCTACATGTTCTATAGAAAGATGTCCTTGAAACAATATTAGCAATGTATGGGTTCTTAAACAAAGATTTTGAAAGGGGAAAAAATATTCAGCAAGATCTTAATTAAAATGCTTTGCTAAATGTTCCTTCTATGTAAACACCGAGATCAAAGCTCTTGGTTTGTTGTGTAAACAGCATCTGCTCTTGTCAAATCTTCTAGTGAATTCAGAGGAGACTTCTGTTAACAGGTTAAGAAAGTCTATTGCTAGTTTTTTAGATGATAGAGATGGTTCAAAATGATCAATCTTATAACAATGTAGAAAGAGAAATGAACAACTGATTGAAATCAAGATGTCTGTGTGATGAAATTTAATGAGATTTTTACATGTTAATCTGTATAAAGTTTAAAACATGATAAAACTCCCTTGTTGTTTTAATTATACGTGTACGTTACGATACTAAGAGAAAGTTAGAGGGAGAAGAAAGTTGCCTGCTCTGTAGCTTTGAAAGGAAGATTTAAAACATCAGAAAACCAGCATCTAAGAGAGAGAGAGAGAAAGAGAGAGATAGAGACTGTGTTGCTGGTGTAGAGAGGAAGATAAAAGAATGAGAGATTCAGCTCCAGCTATAGACACCCCTCACTTCCTGTTATAGTCTGAGGGTTAACACTAAGAGAGAGAGGGAGAAAGAGAGAGAGAAAGAAAGATAGAGAGAAAGAGAGATGGAAAGGAGTATGTGTTGCAGCAGCAGAGAGAAAGATTAAAGACTTGAGAGAACCTGCCTCTCTCTATATAGACACCTTCATGTCCTGTTAGCTTGGGTTAATACCCAGAGAGAGAGAGAGAGTTGCCTCTGCAGCTTAGAGAGAAAGATTAAAGACTTGAGAGAACCAGCGTCTCTCTACATAGACACCCCTCACCTTCTGTTAGTCAGGGTTAACACCACCTAATGGCTGTGATAAAACACACTTTGATGTTTGTAATCACTCAAAAAAAAAAACCAACAAGAATGCTGGCAGTTCATCAAGTCATCTAAACTATGTGTAGATAAGGATTTAATTGTCTGTGCAGATGTTGAATGGAGCCTGCATAGACTTATTATAGAGCACTGCTACATGGCTCTAGTTAATTACATTAATGTCTGCTGTTTGATTAAAAAATTAATAACAGGATCTACAGAACTTCTATGTCATGATTTTGTTTCTATGTGGAAAAAGGCAATAAAAATTTAATCCCAGCCAAATTAATAACAGAATCTATAAAATTTCTATTTTGTAATTTTGTTTGTATGTGGAAAAAAGGCATTAAAAATTGAATCCAAACTCTGTGGCAATATGATTATCTCAATAGCCTTACATTGATATTTTATTAAAACGATGCAGCTTATGTAATGATTATAGATAAAAATCATTAAATTTCATATCCTGGTGAAAAACTCAGCCTGGTGGTCAATAATCTTCTTTGTGTAGAAATTTTAATATTCTGACTAAAACACATTTTACTGTTTCAAGGCTTATTGGATTAGCAACATCGTATATCTGTACTTAGTACGTTGTAATGTTATAGAGATTGTATTGAGATAAAAGCTGCTAGGCTTGAAAAATAATCACCATTTATAAATTATTGATGTTAACTGTAGATTCTTTAAGCTGGATTTAATTTCAATTTTGTATTGATATGATTTATTACATTTTTATTCTATTAAATCGTAAAGCATGTTAAAATAAGATTGCTTTCAAATTGGAACTTGTTGTTATAAAAGTCACTCAGATCATTTTCCTGCTTGAGTTTTGTGTATGATTCAGTTGTGACTATTTATAAGACAACAATAACAAGATGAAGATAATGGACAGGGATCAATCTCAGAAATCTATAATCATTCTTCATTGATCATACGAATTTGTAAGCAAGTCATTCATAAAACACAGATTCCTGAGAATTCCAGAGCTGGGACCAGGTGCCAAGGAGGAGTAAGCGTCCCCTGTTGACCGGTCACACCTGCCATAATTCCTGTGTACATACACCATGTACATTGAGGAAACCTATTGCAGTTATCTATTGTTTGTTTATTGTTAATTTGAACATTTTGTCTTTTGTAGGGGAATCATAAACCTGAACAATGTGACCTACATAATACATCCACTGAAGGGAGATTTAGGGGTAAGATTTATAATGTGACCTACATAATACATCCACTGAAGGGAGATTTAGGGGTAAGATTTGTCATGTGACCTACGTAATACATCCACTGAAAGGAGATCTAGGGGTAAGATTTATAATGTGACCTACATAATACATCCACTGAAAGGAGATCTAGGGGTAAGATTTGTCATGTGACCTACGTTATACATCCACTGAAGGGAGATTTAGGGGTAAGATTTGTAATGTGACCTACATTATACATCCACTGAAGAGAGATTTAGGGGTAAGATTTGTAATGTGACCTACATAATACATCCACTGAAGAGAGATTTAGGGGTAAGATTTGTCATGTGACCTACATTATACATCCACTGAAGGGAGATCTAGTGGCAAGATTTGTAATGTGACCTACATAAAACATCCACTGAAAGGAGATTTAGGGGTAAGATTTGTAATGTGACCTACATAATACATCCACTGAAAGGAGATTTAGGGGTAAGATTTGTAAACTGTTCGTACTAAGAAAACTTGGGTAAGAATTGTCTGAGAGAAGAACAACGGGTTAACCTCGATGTTCATAAATTGTAATCTGCTCCATTAGGTCGAAACCACTAGATTTTCTGACATCAGCATAAATTTGCATGTAACTTAGCTATCTGTTTACTTTACCTACTGCTGAATGAGCCGCAATGCATTGTGGGCTACTACAAGTACCCTGTCCCAGCTTTGTTGAAAATAAAGGGCAACTTGAATTGTCCATTGGAAACTTAATTTCAATTATTTTTTGAGATTTGTGAAAGAAATATTTAAAATGATGTACAATCTTTCATTTCTATGCTCACATTAACAAAATTTGCTTTATGAAGCCTTATATCAAGTTATAATACATCGGCCTATGAAACCATTGTTCAAAGAGACTAAGGTGCTATTGTGTCGATAAAACATTGAGGTTTTTTCTAGTGATATACGTGTACATAGCTTTAGCAGGTAGTATGTATAGGTCCTTGGTTTTAGATAGCAGGAGAAGGTGTGCAATTATTATTGAAAACCTCAATATTATCAGAAAGTATTTTATGTACATGTGTATGCAAACGCCAAAGCGTTTGTACTGTATTCGAAGCAATAATTTACATACGATCGAGTATCTAGCTGCAGAACTGTAACGTTAAAACAACTCCAATATTAAATGTGAGCATGGAGCAATCTCTTAAGAATATAATCTTTCAATTTCGGTCTAATAAAGTGATAAAGAAACTCTAGAGTTTTTCCGATGACAAGTTAAATATTGTGCAGGAAACCGTCGAAAACCATGTGTCGCCATTGAATCGTGAAGACAAAGTAAAATGTCATGCTTTGGGACTCTTTCATTTGATTGGAGAACGGGCGTGACAAAGACATTGTCACGTGTTGAAAATTACCTTCCATATAAGGTAGTGGTCTCGACCTGTCCAGCCCAGCTTATACATGTACAACTTGGGTAACTGTTGTCAAAGAGAGATTTTGAAAGATATAATAGATGAAACGCTTTATATTTGTAGAAAGAATAATATGAAGACAGTTATTTCATCTAATGAAAAATATTATAAAGTCAATGTTCATATTTGATTTACAGAGATAGTGAAATAGTAGACATGGTATAGAGATGATGTTTACATTTGAAATTAAATGCATAGAGATATTATCATGATTATAGAGAAAATATTTATATTAGATCAACAGAGATAGAGGGATTTATTAAAGTTAACATTTGATTTATTGAGAGATAGAAATATTACACCAATAAAGTCATTGTTTACATTTGATTGGTGGAGAGATAGAAATATTACACCAATAAAGTCATTGTTTACATTTGATTGGTAGAGAGATAGAAATATTACACCAATAAAGTCATTGTTTACATTTGATTGGTGGAAATATAGAAACACTACACCAATAAAGTCATTGTTTACATTTGATTGACAGATGAGACACCCACACCTCGTGTTTAAAGCTTCAAGAGAAATCCTAGAGAGTTGTGGTGAGTACTTGTGCACTAAGCAGGGTATCCAAATACAGTTAAACTCGGTTAGTACGAACACGGGTATTTCAAATTCATAGATATAGCAAAGTTATCTTGGATCCACAAGCTATATAAATTTAACAAATTTCGTATATGAATATTATAATAACGAATTACAGATAAAGCAAAGTAATTTCACAGGTCCCTGTGACTTCATTATAACCGAGTTTTACTGTACAGATAAGAAATAGGTAGTATCATTACAAAAGTAGGTGGTACCTTGTGGAAATCATTAAAAAAAAATTCTCCATCGAATATTTGGCTGGTGCAATCATGTTTTCAGTTGGATAAAAGTACTAGATGCTGGCAAGATTTTATCAGAAATAACCAAGATCTATAAGAAGTTACTGTATACAGGGAAATGTTCGGCCCCATTTTATTTTTGCCTCTTTCGCCCATACCTCATGAGGGCAAATTTTAAACGGGTTGAATTAAAAAATTCAGAATAATTACTTAAACAAAACTACAATTGGGTGAATTAAGTATATGGGGGCAAATTTGTTTTGCAGTGTGAAAGGGCGAAAATAGCATGGGGCGAAAATAACCCTGTATACAGTAGATTTAAACATTGGTAAACATTTAATGAAAGTTTACTGCCTTTTTCTCAGGTAATGACTTTGGTCAGTGGAAGCCATTTGATCAGCTTCACCCTGCCGAGTTCAGACAGAGAGTCAGCTATCTCAGGGCTCTACAGGTAAATGATGTGTGGATAGAAGAGAGAGATGGGATGTTAGTGTGGATGAGGAAAGAGCAGAGAACATTAAGCTGTATGTTTACAAAGAAGGAGAAGGGTTGGAAAGGGGGGAGCAGATATACAGGCTGTATAAAAAGTGGAAGAGAGGGGGGCAAACAGATAAACAGGCTGTATAAAAAGTGGAAGAGAGGGGGGCAAGCATATATACAGGCTGTGTAAAAAAGTGGAAGAGAGGGGGGCAAAGCAGATATACAGGCTGTGTAAAAAGGTGGAAGAGAGGGGGGCAAAGCAGATATACAGACTGTGTAAAAAGTGGCAGAGAGGGTGCAAAGCAGATATACAGGCTGTGTAAAACAGTGGAAGAGAGGGGGCAAAGCAGATATACAGGCTGTATAAAAAAGTGGAAGAGAGGGGGGAAAGCAGATATACAGGCTGTATAAAAAAGTGGAAGAGAGGAGGGCAAAGCAGATATACAGGCTGTGTAAAAAAGTGGAAGAGAGGGGGGCAAAGCAGATATACAGGCTGTGCAAAAAAGTGGCAGAGAGGGGGGGAAAGCAGATATACAAGCTGTGTAAAAAAGTGGAAGAGAGGGGGGCAAGCAGATATACAGGCTGTGTAAAAAAAAGTGGAAGAGAGGGGGGCAAAGCAAGTTAGCAGGAGCAGGGGATGACAAATCCCATTGCCCGACGCCTGGGGCTAGTGAATTTTAGGGGTGGGCAAGTGACATTTTATCAACCACTTGCCCGTGGGCAAAGGGCTTATCAAAAATAGAATATATTTGTAGGCCATAAATTTAAAGCTTGGCATAGGGGCTTGTATGATTTACTAAGCATTGTCTTACTCTTTTTTTTAGAAAAAATCTATAAAAACAGAATTAGTTTATGGTAGGGCAAGCAAAAATTCAGGTAGGGCAAGTCAATTTTGACCATGTACTTGCCCTTGGACTAGTGCCTTAAAAATCTATTTGTCAGCCCCTGAGGAGGAGTAGAAGGTATGTGTGTTGGGGGGGGTTGCCTTGTGGAATTTAATGTATGGTGTATACAGAAGAAGGGTGAGGTTGGCGTTGTGTTGTGATGTTAAATGAGGAAGGCAGAGGAAAATGCTTAATATGAAAAGAACTGTGTGTGTACAAAGTGGAGAGCGGGAGTCTTTAGGAGGGAGGGGGTGGAGATAATGTACGTAAACTGGCACATTCAAAACTCTTTTGGCTTTGACAGGCTTCTAACCCAGAGCAGAAGAGGAAAGAGAGAACAATCAAGCTGGGTCTGATACTGGATAAAAAATCTGTAAGTTTATTTCTTTATCTTCTCTTTGAAACATTTATCACTCATATTGAGTCCCCACCACTTGGTGATGAATTGTGATGAATTGTCTGATACCAGGCATTGAATCAAATGCTTTTTAGTTTAAATTTACAAATTCATACAATAGATCTGTTATTGAATCAAGTATTTGGTGTCTTGGAAGCAGACCTGTTTACTCTTATGATTTTGCCATAACTTGTACGAATTAAAAGTACAAAATATGTTTTACATTTTGCCATTATGGAAACACGTAAATCAGAAATCTGTTCATTTGGACTTGAGCTAAAATTAGAGAAAGATTTCAATCATTAAATGTCAGGTTGCCAAAAGGTGGTGGTGTACTAGACCATGTTTTAGTAATCATAAAATTAATGTAGTTTAAAGTACATATATATTTAATATCGATGGAAAGTGGAAATCTTACCATGCTTACTAGCAAATGTGAAATCATGGACAACTCTAATAAAATTTCTGAGAGTCAACAGGTCTGTGGAAGTTTTCTTATACAATTTCATTTGTGTTTTTAAATCTGAAGCCTTGGTATTTATACATTATATTGCCCTTCAGCATTATAGAATTTAATCATGTGACCAACTTCATGTCATATCCCAATGAAACTTTAAAAATGAAATCTTATGATATTTTTTAATTATCTATGTTTTTTTTATGTTTATGCTTTTTAGATTGACAAACTGAACCTTTCACTGACAGGAACCATTGATTATGCCTTACAGACAGTGAATGCTGTAGACTTAGTAAGTAAAGGCCTAATTGTATATAAATAATATATATATATATTATATATACATGATATATGTAAAGAGAGAGAGATTATGCCTTACAGACAATCAATGCTGTAGACTTAGTAAGTAAAGGTCTACAAAAATACAAATTTCAATAATTTTTTTTTAACATCTTTTTTCCTCCACATCTTTGTGTCCTTGGAAAACCACCCTACCCCCTGTATTTTCTGAGGTAGTCTGAAAACTCCAACTCTGTATATGATTGGTCAATTTATAAGTCATGACTGTTGCAGATATTTATGTCCTATAATGTTTTTGAAATATTGACCTCTGTTTTACTGTACAGTAGTATTAATACAAAAGGTAGGCTTCTTATTATTAGTTTTTTATTATTTTACTTGAATTTCAGTATTAAAGCAAATGTTAAGATTAGCAATTTAGGGTCCAGTTGTTCCTATGATTTTCCTCTCTATTTTCAGTTTTACAGTAGTTTGGAATGTTAAGATAATGTTATGTTCTATTTTTAGTATTACAGTACTTTAGGGGTCCGAATGTCTCTAGTTTACCTAGAACTCTGGAATCGTGGGGACCTTGTGACTGTATCCTCCAACCTACGAGAGAATTTAAAGCGTCTGTTACAGTACAAATCATCATCTCTAGAAGACAAACCCCATACACTGCTACATCTTGTTACGTAAGTTATCATCTCATTTACATGTAGAGTCAATAATTTCAAAGAGAGTGTTTGCATAAAATTTCTCAATTTTTAGCAGTATACAAGTAAGTACAGACCCTAAACCGTGCTACTACACCACTTGAATGGTACAGTTCGGTATGCTTTTTTGGACGGAACGATTCGTGTTGTGAACGGTACGGTACGCTTTGTGCACGGAACCATACGCTTTGTTCACGGTACGGTACGCTTTGTGCACGGAACCGTACGCTTTGTTCACGGTACGGTACGCTTTGTGTACGGAACGGTACGCTTTGTTCACGGTACGGTACGCTTTGTGCACGGAACGTTTCATTTTGTGAAAGGTACGGTACGCTTTGTGCACGGAATGGTTCGCTTTCTGCACGGAACGGTACGCTTTGTGCACGGAATGGTTCGCTTTCTGCACGGAACGGTACGCTTTGTGCACGGAATGGTTCGCTTTCTGCACGGAACGGTACGCTTTGTTTCTGAGGTGAAGTAGCACGTTTAAGGGTCTGTAATATGTCTTAATGAAAAGTACCAATCCTAGAAAATCCTGTAATTTTGTAATCAGATGTACCAGTAGTCA
Source organism: Saccostrea glomerata (assembly GCA_003671525.1). NCBI lineage: Eukaryota > Metazoa > Mollusca > Bivalvia > Ostreida > Ostreidae > Saccostrea > Saccostrea glomerata. The sequence goes on from PRKT01001115.1 coordinate 52,027, forward strand.
GCATTGATATTTCAAATCAAGTTGCAGAATTCACTGAGAAATATCAAAAATTACCACATTGATTTTGATTCATTCATTGGTAAAATAAATTTGCAATTTAATCTAATTTTATTTTCCAGTGGTGAAAGTCTACAGAATAATTCAATGGGGATGTCTGTACCAGACTCTGTGTGTACTGACAGGGCAGTGGGGATCAGTAAGGTAAAATTAAAACTAGGATATAAAAAAAAAAACTCATTGTATATATATATATAGAGCTTTTGTCTTCAACAAGGTTAAATTTAACTTGGTTAACTTTGTATTCAAAAGTTCACAGTTTAAATATTAGACCAATTTCTTGTGTTTTGAAGAAAATCTATTAAGAAACTAATTCTGTTTCCAGCATTCCTTTGAAATTAAACTTAAAACATTTGTAAGTACTTCTGTTTTACATAACATGTAGTTTTAAATCTTTGATTAATTCTGTGTTGTTCTGTTTACAGAGTCCCTCCTTCACGGAGCCCCAGAAGTTGGCCTCTGTCCTCTCTCATATGATTGGTCACAATTTAGGACTCAAGCATGATGAAGATGGTGAGTTGATCTTGGTCTCCTAGACTCTTGTAATTCTCTCTAGGTAAAACTAGGTACACATAATTATTAACGAAGTGGTCATGCTTGTTCAGAGATAGTCAGTTTTTCATGTGTGCATCTCTTGAATGATTTCATCTTCTAATCCAACATCTATTATTAGAAAAAATGCTAAGATTCTGAATTTAAATGATGAATATTCTGTCAGAACAATGTAAGCCAAATCTGCGATAGTGTTTTTTTTTTTAACTTTGAATTATATTTTCATTTGACATCAGTCAGTGGACGATTCATTTACCATCAAGGTAACACTCATTCAATCATGGCTTTTTGTGTCCAAATTGATCTATTATTTTCTTCCCTGATGTTTTATTATTTTGATGAGTCCTTTTAAGTTTTTGCATGGATTTTTTACATTGTAAGATTTACATGTACTGAATGTTTGCAAGTCAATGTAATTTTTTTGTTGTCAGCAAGAAAAAAGACTTTTTTTTTTTGGTCGATTGCAATACACATTATGATTTACAGTCATCCTATAGATAGCAGGACTTCAATATATTATGATTTCAGTTTATAGAAATCAGAGATCAAAACTCATTTCAAAATTTTCAATCTCTGAATGAAATTAATTACAGTAAAACTTGTTTAGTAGGAACACGGATATTGCGAATTCACAGATATAGTGAAGTTATCTTGGATCCCCAGCTATATAAATTTAATAAATTTCTTGTACGGATATAACGAATTACGGATATAGGGAAGTAATTTTATAGGTCCCAGTGACTTTGCTATAACTGAGTTTTACTGTATCTGCATTACATTAAATAGTTTTGGTTTATGGGGACCGTAATGGAATATTGAATGTTTATTTCGGACAGTAATTGTGAGTTTTTTTTTTGAGATCTTCCTCAATAGACATGTTTAATATATTTAGAAAGAGTGTCCACGGAAATTGTGATCCCATGTTCATTGGTCGGCTAGGTATTTGGGAACATATCTCTCCTGACCAGGGTTTGCCAATATTGGACTAACTCCTACTCATGAAAGTAAATGTTGACCTACCCCTAAATATTTTGTTTTGAAGGTCAGTTAGACTGGTGTTCATTGTTTAGTACTAGTCCTAAATTTGGATGGTAGGTTTGCAGTATCTAACAACATGAAGAAAATGTAAACATTTTAGGAAGAAGGAAAATTAATGCAGTCTATAGCGATCCCATTATATGATGGAGGGCCCAGTTTTGATATTGATGGAGAGATATTGGAAAATTACATATTGATAATGTGTAAAATGTCTGTTTAAATATTGTTTTTCTTGTGGTATTTTAGGTGAACCATGGTTTCCTTGTAAACCCTTTTTTATACCAGTGGCTCTGTCTGTTAAATGTGGTCATGTGTCACTTTTTTCTATTCATTTTACCATTTGTTTGATAAATGTTTGATTCACCTCTGTTTGGTCACCATGGAGACCAGTAAACATTTTAACCTAGCAGATAAGCTTTGTTTTACACACTTTGATGAGATGCAGCATAACCAAATGTGACCCTTATTGTTGTCATGGAAATTTATTCAGTCTGTTGACTTCTTAACCCCAGACCAACTCTGTTGTTAGTACATGAAGATTGTCTTAACATGTCAAAACCAGTTTTTTTTTTGTGTCTGATTAATTCTTGTGCAGCATGCACTGTCATATTTCTCTTAAGCATCAAAAATCCATCATAAGTTACAGTAATACTGTTTACTGTTTTAACCATTTAGTGATGATTATTGAAGTTTATCTTAAGAATTAATCCTGTGATTATTTGACATAACAGGTGGCTGTTCTTGTGAGGATGAATTTGGCTGTATCATGTCGACACATGTACTGTAAGTATATTTATTACTTTTTTACCTATGAAATCTGTAATTTATTCATTGATAAAAAATGATATCCTGTCACAGTGTGACAAATATCAGAAGTGCAAAAACTCAAGAATTCCCTTCCCATAACGAAGACTGTTGTAAAAAAATCTTCCTTGTATGGTCGATACAATGACCTTGTCAGCAAATCCAATTTATCATTGAATGAAATGCTGACTGACGTTTTTCATACCAATTGTTAGTCCATTATTTATACACTGAATTGACCACGGATTTTTTCCGTTATTTCCATTTTATGACAACGAGCACAGGGCGGGTGTGACCGGTCAGCAGGGGATGCTCACTCCTCCATGGCACCTGATCCCACCTCTGATGTTTCGGAAGTCCGTGTTTGCTCTGCTCTTATTTTGTATATTTGTTTAATGGACGTTGAGATTGAATACTGTTCGTTATTTCCATATCCTTCTTGACCTAATGTAAGATAGATGGAAATAAGTAAACCATTCTGACAGTGAAAAAAACTGTCAAATTACCAAAATTATGTTGCTAAATCCATGTTTACAGTGTTTTCATCTCACTTATCTATGACGTCGCAACCTCAACTATGACGTCATGTAGACTATGACTGTATATACAAAAAGACAAATAGGCAAAGGGAAAATCAAAGATTTTTTTTTTTAAATGTAATAAACAGAATATTCAATGTTTTGTAGTTGAATATAGAATTTATTCCACTCGTGAGACAGGATTTTTTTTATATTTTCACTCGTGCTTTGCAGGACAAAAACCGGCCTCCAGGCTCGTAAGTTTTCCTCGTGTAGCCGTGAAGACCTGGAGGTGGCACTAAGTGTAGATGTGGCCTCATGTCTGGATACTCAGCCAGAGAAAGAGGTGATTAACTTAATTAGCAGATACGGTTAATTAACTGAAGATGATAACTTATAAGCAAATACAGTTAAAGGAGATGAGATTTAATTAAGAGATACAGATAATCAAAATGAGCTTTAGTTATGTTGATTAGCAAATATTGTAAATTTATGAAACACTTCATTAGCAGATATGGTTAATTAAGTTAAGGATGATAACAGATAATTTTTATTTGAAATATTTTTTTTTTCAGGAGACATTTAAACAGAAATGTGGAAACCTGATTGTGGAGAGAGGTGAAGAATGTGACTGTGGGTCAGCAGAGGTCAGTAGGTCAAATGCCACAAGGTCATCTGTAGGTCAAAGTCAAATCTGTGTGCATCTTAAGGTTAAAGAAAATTTGAGGGATTTGTGTGAATAGGGTTTGATTATATCTAGCTACTTTGTTGCCTTACTTAATGAAGTTAGTTCTGTTTTAGTTGAGAAGTCAAAGAGTAGATTTGATTTTCCTTTGCTAAGATTTTTGGTTGATGAATATCTACACACAACCTGCTAGTAAACTCTGATGCTATCGATTTCTATTTTATCTTACTGATCTTTTGTTGTTGTTTTCTGTAGCAATGTCAGCTAACAGATCCATGCTGTGATCCGGACACATGTTTCCTCAAATCCTGGGCCCAGTGTAAAAGTGGGACCTGTTGTCACAACTGTACAGTAAGTTATTCATAAGTTTTGTCAGATCTGTGTAAAAGTGGGACCTGTTGCCACCACTGTACAGTAAGTTTTGTCAGATCTGTAGAGTGTATAAGGACACTGTGATATCAGAATCCATTCACCAAAATTGTACATTGAGACATTGTTAAGGAGAATTTTTCTCTACTTTCAGTTTCTGCCGAGTCATTATGTTTGTCGGGAGCAGTCTACAGATTGTGATGTCCCAGAGATGTGTCCAGGAAACAGTGGAGAGGTAGTGTATAGTGTGATAGGGTAAGGGGGTGGGGGGGTGTTATTGAAATCAATTTATTCTTAAAGCTGAACAGGATCGTAAATAGGCATATGCTATTTTCAATATGACTATATATGATAGCAGCACCTGAGCCAGGGCTAAACTCTTGGCAATCGTTACATCTGACTGCTTTATTGTCACAGGTATCAGAAGGCTGGTTATCTGCATTACCATTGTTTACATTTTATTGTAGTAGCAAAAGTCCAATCAAAAATGAACACATTTTATGTTACAAATCATGTTCAGCTTTAAAGAAAACATATATTTCATCTAGACATCTATATATTTTGCTGATTTCTGATTTTCAATCAAAAACAAAAGACTGTTGATTACCTTCATCATTAACATTTATGTAATCTCTATTTCAGTGCCCGGTCAATAACTATGTTGCTGATGGCTACCCCTGTTCTAACAACACCGGCTACTGTATCAGTGGGATCTGCCCGACTCTCGGGGAACAGTGTCAGTACATCTGGGGGGAGGATTCATCGGGGGCAGATTTACAGTGCTTCGAGAAATTTAACCCCACAGGGAACTTCAACGGTCACTGCGGCAGGAACGAGGAGACAGGATGGTTCTCCAAATGTCTGCCAGAGTACGTAAAGTCAAATGATAATTAACAATGATGATAATTAATTAATAAATAACATGAGACGGGTGGTTTTGCAAATGTCTACCAGAGTACGTACATAATGAAGTCAGATCATTAACACAAACTGTTAGATTATGTGTTATGAATATTTACATATGAAAATGGTTTTGCTCGTATTAGAGTAAGTTATTTTTGAAAACTTACCTCTAAGATTTTTATTTTCATAATTATTAATTATCGTTCTTTAAGGTACATATTTGGGCAATGTACATGTATAATAATTAGTCACATCAAATTTTGGTGTAATTAACAGAAACCGTTCAGTGGCCTGTTAAACATTGATTTTTATGTATTATTACAGGAACATCTAGTGTAGTTTGTTACTTTACTTTTATAGTGTAGTATTGTAATCTCATTACATTATGTTGTCATTACAGAAACATCCAGTGTGGTCTGTTACATTACTATAATATTGTAATATCATAACATAATGTTGTAATCATGATTACAGAAACATCCAGTGTGGTTTGTTACATTGTGAAGGAGGACATAAACTCCCTCTTCTGAATTTTGACAAAAGTTTTTCCAAAACCACCGTCTTCAGCAACGGAAAGGAGTATGACTGCAAGTAAGTGTCCACATTATAGAAACATAAAGATTATACAGTAAAATTTGTCTAATCCGGACTCTGAGTACTCCGGACTTTTGTCCATTCCGTCTATAAATTTTAGTCCCTTGCACTTCTTTAACAAATTCATTAAAAAAATTCTGTGTAGTCCGGATCCTGTCTATTCTGTATTCCGAACGGCCATACTGGTCCCAACTGCTCATAATTAACGGTAATTATTCCCTCTAATCCGGCCACACCTGAGTTACTTCAAAGTAATTAACACCTTTCGCGGTGGATGTGATAAATCCGTGTTTACATTAGCATGATTAGTGCCATGAGACGAACTCAGTGAAATGCGGCGGTAACACAGCCCACTTGAAAAAGGTATTTTATTATTAAATTACAATTTTAAAAAATTTAACTTTGTTTTAACTCCTTTTACCACATTATAACATAAACACAAAAATATATGTATGGCGATTTACAAATCAAAATATGAATCGGGATCGAAAATCGAACGCATTACAAAATGGCGCCATAACACTGTGGGGGAAGACGTAATTTTTACATAAAAATTAAAAGTTCAATCTTCTAATTAGCACATCGTAAATAATTGTGCATTACTGTTAATACATTAAATGAGGTCTTTGATAAGCGAAACCCGATCCGCTTGATACATAGTAGCCTATATTATACTGTAGTGCCTGTATATTTTGATTGATGTACCGTAACATTTCACCCGACTTTCAAAATTTGTGAACAAATAAGAAAATACAGTAAGTCATGTGAGACTATTTTATAATTTCTAGACTCCAAAATATTGATTGACTTCATCATTTAGTTTTATTTTTAATATGTATATGATGTACTTGTAAATAAACAACGAAATTTTCGAAATTGATATTTCCCTGCATTTTTCCTGCACTCCGGATTCTGTCTAAACCGGCCAAATTTCATGGAACCGGCGGTAGCCGGTTTTGACAAATTATACTGTATTATCAGTCAAGTTATTTACAGATGAACAACAGCACTGTTTGTTGATACATACAGGTAAATTGATTATAGAATATTGTAAGCATGATGAATGGATACACTCAGTTATAAAGTGTATACAAACCAAACAGAAATATTTTAAACTTTTGGGATATTCTTTCATTTTTAGGGATTTTTATGAACCAGCTGTGATATGTTTAATTTTGTATATATTCTTTCATCTTTAGAGCTATTTATAAAGTATCTGTGATATTTTTAACTATTGGTGACATTCTTGTACTTTTAGGGCTATTTATGGACCAGCTGTGATGTCATTGCCTCACTTTGGACTGGTACAGGAGGGAACAAAATGTGGGGAGGGCAAAGTTTGCCGCAATAAACAGTGTGTTACCATGCCGACAGTTCCCAGCATGCTCTGTCCTAGATCTAAGGGGAATGTGGCTTGTTCTGGAAATGGGGTAGGCCAGGAGTCAATTCTTCATCCTTATTTTCACGAGATATCAAGATTTATTGCCTTCATATTGGAAAATTGTAATGTCACTGATTTTTGAGGATTCAAATTTTCTTGATTTAAGAAAAAAACATATATTTTAAGTTTTAAGTACAAGCTTATATCTGAGTTCCTCTTCCTCAGGTTTGTACAAAAACAAGAAACTGTTTCTGTCAAGGTTAAGTTAATACTTATCTCAGAGTTCTTGTTCTTTAGGTCTGTACAAAGACCGGAGCCTGTTTCTGCCACCAGGGGTGGAGCGGTCACAACTGCTCCTCGCTGGCACCGATCACCATGACAACAGGAGTGTGGTCCCTGACCAGCACTGCTAGGACGACCGTGGCTCCCAGCCCCACCACTACAGTCACAGAGAAACCACCGGTAGTGGTCCCCTTAGTGACCCCTGATGATTCTGTCCCTTCTGTCTATGTTGGTAAGTCTAACTGATTATAATGTTTCTACTGTTCCTTATTAACTCCCTGCTTTGTTAGATGTCTATTTAAGACATCTTGATTTTGCCATTACTGTTAGTAGTTGGCTGTAGGGGAGTTAAGGTATAACTTAAAATTAACTTTACCTTGGAGTAAATAGAAAAGTATGTTCCTTGAAAATTATTAAATAATATAGGTGTCTAAAATTTACATGACTGTTATGTAATACAAGAGTATAGGATCTAATTGCATCATGAATATTGATTTGGCTTTTGTTATTTTTTTCAGCGGAAGATGAAGGCCTGAGCACCCAATGGTTGATGGTTATACTGGGGGGTGTTGTCCTTAGTCTGGTGTTTTTCCTTCTTTTAACCTTCCTCTGTTATAGGTATGTAATTTACATATAAATATTTTAGTCCATCTAAATGTCACCAAGTCAGGTCACTAGATACAGTCATAACATACCGTAAATCTAGAAATTTTTACGTCGATTTTATTTTGCGAATCTGGGTCAAAATGCTGTTGATTAATTTTTACGTTTCAAAATTTTGCGAATGACCACTACTTTGTTTGCATTTTCTTATTGTTGAATTATTTTTAAGAAAAATATTTTTGCAAATGCAATGAACTCGCAAATTTGCTAAAAATTTAACCACAGCAAAAAATTCCAGATTTATGGTAATGTAAATCCATGAACAGAAATTTCTGCAGATTTCCAGCATTACAATTGTACATAATGCATTTTAAGTATGTTTTGAAAAATTTCTGGGTAGCATGGCATAAATTAATCCCAAAAAAATTATGTCTGCCGTAATTACTGTATACAGGGAAATTTTCACCCTTGGCCATTTCATTTTCGTCCACTTTTACCCTATATATATACCGTATATACACGCCTATAAGTCGGTTTTTGGGAGTTAATCTCTGGTCAAAATTTCTTTGTCCGACTTATAAGCGAGATATTTAAAGTATGGTTTTATATGAGGCCAGTCCATCTGATCTACAAGCTTATTTGATAAAACCGACTTATAGGTGGACCGACTTATAGGCGAGTATATACGGTACACAAGTGAGCAAATTTAAGATGGGGGGAAATTCAAAGAAAATGGTATGGCTTCTTAAACAGAACTGTGGCAAGGAGAATTGAAAATGGGGTGAAATTGTTTGCAAGTGTGAAATGCGAAAAATAAGCCTGTGTACAGTAAATACATCAATAGTTCACACTCAGTTTATCTCCATTAATTAAGGAGGTAGACCCCAGTACAGTAAATACATAAATAGTTCACACTCAGTTTATCTCCACTAAGGCCAACATTTTTTAATAAAATTGTTTACGGGAGCGCCGACTGCAATTTTAGCTAAAAACAAATAAAAATAAAAGTCCCTGTTGTTGATTTTATTTTTAAATTTCCCGCCGATTGTCAATGCTAGTGCACCAAAAAAATAAAATTATGTGCAAATAAGTCGGCAATTCTGATTGTCTGTTTTATTGTAAGCCTTTCTTATCATCCAATCAATTTACGTTTCTTATAAACTTTTTCGGAAGTGCATAAAACGTGCTAACATGGACGCAGAAATGTCAAATTTTACAGAAGTTAAGAATACATCGTCCTTATACACGATAGTTCACGATCGTTTTTGCAAGTCAACCATACTAAAGCGAACAGGAAAATCAATAAGAGTATATCCAATGATGAAGTTAAGTTAGAGCTATAACGAAATTAAAGAAATGACAAGAGGATATGTTGACATGGCTGTCACTTACGACGTGGGGTACCGTATACAGTACGGTAGTTCTCTTTTACAATTTTGATACCTTTGATGAACGTGATACGTGAATGGAAATCGAAAATAGACGTTCGAATTTTGTGAAGAACAAAATGTGACGTATCTGCATGTATATCCATGAAACGTTTTCAAACGTGTGTAACATTTTTTAAAAAAGATCATACATGTATGTGTATACAGACTGGAAATTCGTACTAAGTAAAAACAGTTATAGAATAGATATATAAACACTGCAAATGATACGGTTTTCAAATTTGTCTATACTTTCAACTTTATCAAGCTTTCAAAATTTTATTAATTGCATAAAACATATGCTGTAGTGTAAAATACAGATTAAAATTATGATGCTGGGTTTTATTCAGATTCTCTTTATAACAATATTTTTCCCATTTTTCATTTGTTGGTTAATTTGAACATAGTGAAGTTCTCATTTTACGCAAACTTTTTTCTTTGGTCATCTTGTTGTCATAATGAGTATTTTTATGAGGAAATCCTTAGATTCCCCCATTTCTCCTGAGGGTTTAGTAGTGTACTTTAATATTTGTGTTGTTGTTATCATATTTCAAGCTCCACACCATATATATGGCAATTTTTATCGAATTATTAAAAATAAAAAAATAACACACTTTTTCCAATTTTATTTTTATTTTTATTTATCCCCCCCCCCGACCCAATTTTTTCAAAAAAATTCCCGTAAACCATTTAATTAAAAAATGTTGGCCTAATTAAGGAGGAAGTCCCCAGTACAGTTAATACATCAACAGTTTACTCTCAGTTTATCTCTATTTATTAAGGAGGAAGGCCCCAGTACAGTAACTACATCAATATTTCACTCTCAGTTTATCTTCATTAATTAATTAATTAATTAATCAATCCATTACTTAAGGAGGAAGACTCCAGTCAAACTGGTTGGAGGTAAAAAGGGCTTCTTTGGATTTAAAAAGAAGGGAGAGCACTCAGAAAACAAGACGAAAAACCTTAAATTTGGATCCATGCCTTCTTACAAGTAAGACAGAGTAACTGTAGTTGGGTTCTTGCTTGCCTACAAGTAAATCATTCTACATTTTTATATCCTAACCTGTGTATACTGAAATATGTGAGTCACTCAATTAATTGCTGAATTACATTACTAACATTTGCTAAATAATATTGTATTGCAGCATTGGATCTGATTTATTTCAAATATTTTGACAAAAAATTCCCATTATATTCTTACTCTCCACTTTGGGGGTGAAAAAAATATCTCTTTTCTCTGAGTTAAGTTATAATGCAGAAAAGACATCTTGAAAAACAATAAACGATTGTATAAATCTCTCTGGTGTTTTTTCAGGTCTGAGGGATTCTTTGGTCGGAGGAAAAAGAAATCCTTGGCAAGTGAGGAGGAGAGTGATTTAGAGTTACCTCCCCCTCCCATTATTGTGTGTGACCCTGACAGTGCCCGGCCTGAGCGTGGCATCCTTAAGAACCTGGCGGTGCGCGTCAGTTCAGATGAGAGGAGGTCCAGCAGCTCTCAGACCGAGCGATCAGAGTCCACGTGTGACCACGACGAAAGGGAAGCTTACGAAGAGGAAGACGACGCTGAGGCGACAGAGGTCAGGGACATTCTGAGTCGTCTCCATGCCAACGACCCCTATGACCCCGAGAAGTCCATGGAGATGTTGGATCAGTTGGCGGAGGAGACATCAAGCTTTGATTTTATCCTCCCCAACCCGGGACTGGGAAGCACCAGATCCGAGTCCCCACGGAAGAATCAGATGTACGACTTCCCAGTAAGTGGAGCCAAGAGGCCGACTTTGTGGAAGAACAGCCCCAAAGTCTCACCCCCGAAGTCAAAGATTGTGCGTATGAATTTCAGTGAACTGATGCAGGAGATAGACCGGCACCGTACAGTAGAGTTATCTCCCTCGCCAGACGAACTCACGGCTCAGGTGTCACCCACCACGTCAGAGGAGATCAGGAGTTCCTCTACAGACGACCGCGCGTACACCACAGGTCAAAGTCCTCAGTCGGTCACGAGTGGAAGTACCCGGGACACCTACCAGCCCTTCCCCCTCAGTCACTGGACCAAGCTAAGCTCCACCCCTCTCTATGATATCGACTCCTCCATGCCTAACATCCCACCCCCAATGTCTCCTCTACATCTACGCAGCATCAACTTCTCCAACATAGGAGTGCTGAATCGAGACTTTAATGACACTCCACTGGGCAGTCAGTTAGATGGCTGCTCGACTAATGGCACAGCTAACTCTCGTTGTGGATATGAGAAGAGTTCAGGATACGGAAGTGAACACGATCCCGCCGAGAGATTCAGTCTGGATGAGGCCTCGGGCCCTGGGTCTCGGGCCGCGTCAGCATCACCCCCAGCATACAGCGCTGTGCTACGAAGCGGACCACACCAAATAAAGTTACTCCCTGTCCGCAGACTTCATGAGGGCGGACTAGACGACCATCAGAGTCTGCAGCGTCTGTTACAAGAACTTCCAAGGATCGATGCGGGGGCTTATGAACGAAGTCCTTTAGTCAACCCTGTACAGGGAGTCAATAAAACAGAAGGAAAATGTATGAGGGAGGACGTGAACTTAACAAAGGAGGGAGCACATGAGGACTGTCCCCTCCTCACTAACTCTGACGTCTCCTATGTAGGTCAAAGTGACATCAGTGGAGTAGGTAACATGGAGGAAAGCTTCCCTCTGATTGGTTACTCTGAAGACTTAGAGGAAAAACTAGGTCACCTCATTCAGAAAGAGGCTCTGGGTGGAGACACAGCTTTACAGCATTGTGACAATCATAATGACCTAGATTCTCACCAGAAGGTGAAATCAAATGACCTTCAAGGCCAGATCAGTGACCTTGACCTAGATAGTGCTCCCTGCATTGACTGCAGTCTCGAGTCAATTCCTCACACCATGAAACAGTGCAGAAAGGTCACAAGAGTAAAGGGCAGGAAAAGGCCAGATCCTGCAAATAATGAACCAACAGAATCAGTTGCCATGACAACACAAATGTTACCTGTTTAGATTTCTTATGTTTAAGATTGACTGATTTTTGTGTTAAATTTTTGTATTATTTGGATCTCATTTTTAATTTATTTTACCTGTAGTTGTTTTGTTTTTTATGTTGATCTGAGTTTTTACTTTTTATTAGATCTGATACATGTAGTTTTCATCTGATAGTTTACACTGTATATTGTATTCTTTGTTTTTGTCAGAAAAGTGGACTTGTATTTGATAGATTATGTAAAAAAAAATAATATTTTAATGCCTGTGGTTGTGTGACCAAATTTACTGTTGAATAATTTTATTCTCATTAAAATTATATGATTTTTTAAGGTTGTTTAACCCCTGTGTTTTTTTACAAAAATTTTATCTTTTGAGTATTATAAGTTTGTGTGATGTAACAGATGTGTGCAATATTAATTATACTACATTATTACATCATCCTATATAATCATATATCCATGTCATCGATTGTTTTAACTAAATAGATCAGCTAATTTATTTACGCATAGCTTACCTAAAACTCTTGGAAAGGGATATAGTAATAAACTGTAATATTATATTTACATGTATCATACCTGATCATACAATCTGTATTCAGATTTTTTTGTAAATATTTGCCTAGCTGAAAAAGAAAATATAATTTTGTTTAGGGATGATCTTGTGCTATTTACATTGGTGATGGAGTGTAGAAGGTTTTTAGCCTGCTTAACAGGTGCATGTTATAAATGTAGGAATCAATGTCTTCTCTTTTAAGTGTGCAGCCAGAAAATGTTGGTATATAAATATCACATCTTTATTTTAATTGTAAATTATTAGCAATCATCAGTCAACAGAGAATCATCAGCGGGCAATGTTACACATCATAGAGTCACTTATCATCATTTCATCGTCACTACATTGTATGATAACTATAGGTATTCACCTTAAGTTTGTACCTCTATTGAATGATAACTACTGTATTCAGGGAAATTTTCACCCCTGTTTTATTTTTCGCCCTTTCACCCTACTCTAATTTGGGCGAATTTAAAACGGGGCGATTCAAAGAATGCAGTATAATTTCTTAAACAAAACTATGACGGGGCGAATTTAAAATGGGGCAAAATGGTTTGCAAGTGTGAAAGGGCGAAAATAAGATGGGGCGGAAATAACCCTGTATATAGTATTTACTTCTGTACCTCCATGATCATCTCGTGTAACATAACATTTATACATGTCTCTTGTACATCACCTGTAAATGTCTGTCCATGTTTCATCATTAGTTGTCTCTCATGTCATCTATTTGATCACGTTTCATTTTCATTTGTAAAGTTTTACATCATTGTAAGTCATTTACACCCAGTTATTTATCATCTTGTGTCCTTTGTATGTGTTTGATGTTTATGACTTGTAAAATTATACCCTATTAAGTGGAAATTTTAGAAATTTCTCTATAAAATTTGAATTTTATTTATAGCAAGAAGTAATTAAAGGAAATTTAAAACACACTTTAAAGAAGTTATTACAAAAAAAAAAATGCAATCAATTTTTAGCATTATTCAATTTTACTGTCATATCAGCACCCTATTTCTAATACATGCAGTAACGCCAAAATTAAATCCTTGCTAGAAAATCTGCTTATGCGTATATCAATTTGAAACAAAGTTTTATCATATTTCATTTGTAAAATTTCAGAATCATTTTTCATTTTTATGTACATATTGAATATCATCTGTAAAGTTGGCTGCTTGTCTCATTGTAAACTCTGTATCTTCATGTTATTGCTACACGTGTGTCATATATTGTTGTTGTTATACTTGTGTTTTTAGGTTTAGTCTCTGTGAGGTACACATGTACTTATAGCTCGCACGTCCTCTTGTCTCCAAGTGATGTTTAAATTCACTTGTAATAGAACAATGTTAGTGTCTCTCTTTTCTATTCAGGTTTATTTCTATTTTTCATTGATCAGAGGAACAATGCTGTTATCTTCCATTTTTTAGGGCTTTGCTTAATATCATAAGAATATGTCTCTCTGTGCATTATTAGTACAAAAACCTTGTCTAGAAAGGTCACAAAGTCTTTAACTACTGAGTTTTTATGACTTTTCTATCATGCTTTGATTGTGCGAGTTTTTATGTAAACTTTGGTGCTGAATTTGTGTTGCAAGATAACTGTATGCATCTAATCAGAAATAGCACAGTTTTAGTGTTTAATACATTAAGTAAGATATGACAATACATTGTTTTAGATAAAGTGAAATCATAAATTAATTGAGGGCTTTATTAGCTTTAATTGTGAACAGAATGTTTAATTCATTTTTTGCCATCAAAGTTGCTGTCTATACATAACTAGAACAAGATATGGCCTTGAATACCCATTTACTGTAGTCTAATTACTGTAAAATCACATATTTTTATGGGGTAAAATTTTCAAGGTTTAAGAAAAAAATATTGGTTCATGAGGACTTGATTTTTTGGTTGGAGAATGTTTAGTAACCCAAGTGAAAAAAATCCTCAAACAAATCACTCTAAGAAATCACTAATGAATCAGTGATTTGAAGATGATTTGTAAGTGATGCAAATTCCCATGCAAATGAGCTAACAAATCACTCCAAACAAATTGTAAGCAAATCACCCTGAAATCACAACGAAATCACTGAGAGTAAATCGTGTAGAAATCACTTCTGTTGAACAAATCGCAACCAAATCACTCCAAATAAATTGCAAACAAATCATTTCAAATAAATTGCAAACAAATCACTTCAGTTTAACAAATCACTTTCAAATCACTCCAGGTGGTTACACACTTGTGTGTAGGATGCTCATGTAACCATCCCTCAAATATTTGAAACACACATGCATGCATACCGGTATTTGTTGTATATGAACAAAAAACTTTTGGCAAGTGTATTTTGAAATATAAACTTTTACTAGGATGTGTCCTCATTAAGATGGCATCATGTATTTTAGATATATACACATGTACTTGGCTCCAAATTCAGAATATGATATAAGCATTAATTGTTGACTTTTAGAAGTTGGTAAATGTTTTCTTATCTGAAATACATATTTGTCTAGACACTTTGAAAAAGCCAGTACTTTTCTGAAGCTTATAGCTTTACATAGATTTTGTTTAAAACATTGATTGCCACCGACTTTGTTGTTGGTAGAAGAACAATAAATTGCATGTGAACATAGGAATATATTAACTGAATCTCAAGAGGAAATGATAGCATAATACAGTTATACATACCTTAAAACTATATTCTGCATGATTATTGAAAAAACATCACTTTCAACAAAAGAAGAGAGGTATGAATCTAGAAAAGCACAATGTAGCTCCTTTCATTTCAATTCAAATCTGATTAATGAAAATTGGCGGTAGAGTTTCTAATACTGACCAATCAGCAAGCCAGGCGGAAGTTATGAAGTAAATCATTCTCAAATCACTCTGAAGAAGGGCCATGAGATCAACAAATCATTTACAAATCACTTTGAAGAAAGACTAAGTTAACAAATCATCTTCAAATCACTCTGAAGAAAGACTAAGTTCCAGAAATCATGTTCAAATCACCTTGAAGAATGGCTAAGTTCAACAAATCATGAAGAAATCACTGTAACAATTTCCTAAGTTTAACAAATCACTCAGAAATTGTCTGAAATGGGAAAGAAATCACAAGCAAATCACCCTTTTATAACAAATTGTAAGCAAATCATAGTCATCATTTTAGTAGAAAGTGATTTAAGCATGATTTGTTAAATGAATTGCTTACAAATCACTGAAACAAATCACTTATAAGTGATTTTAAAGTAATTTGTAGGCAATTTGTGAGTGATTTGTTTGAAAAAATTTTCACTTGGGAATGCATAGGAAATGTAAAATTAAAATTTGGTCTTAAATTTGTGTGCCTCTCACACAGGTGCTTGATGTTTTTAACCTCTCTCTTTATGAATAAAAAATTTCCCTACTATAATAATAACCAAAGAGAAAGGTTAAAAACATCAAGTGCCTGTGGTCTCTCAATGCTTCAAAAACAACAAAAATTAAACCCCCCATGAAAATGAGTGATTTCACAGTATATTATCAAGTAGTGTTTTTTGTGTCAGAGGTGATTTTACCTAATATGTGTCTGGGTGATAGAACTGTTGGAGCTACTGAGTTCCACCATGTACCTACTGAGTTTCACTGAGTAGCTACTGAGTACCACAGCCTTTTGTACTTTATTACTGCGAGCACGGAATCACACGGTATACTCTGATGCTGCAATCAATAAACTTGCCAAACATGATTGTGTTTTTGTTTGATTCTTATTGCAATAGAATAATATGTCAGGGGTCACAGTGGATGACAATGATTCACCATTCTCTTTCTGGAAAATTGTGAATAATTAATGGACATGTAGATAAATGGAACTCAAAAGTGTCCACATTTCATTTCAGCAATTTTAACACGCATCATTAATGCTTGTCAATGATAATTATAATCTGAAAGAATTTTCTATTAAATTTAATCGTTGTTTTCCACTTGTGATGCCAATATTTGTCCCTTAGGCCACAATTTGAGCCAACTTTAACCAACACTTAATGTTAAGAGAAATTCTTAAAACTTTTTTCCAAACATATTGATTGGTGTAAAATTTCCACCCCCTTTTTGCCTCTGAAATGGATGCATTAATGGCATGAACATAATCAGTAAAATTAACCCAAAAGTTCCATATTTTTGGTGATTGTTACACCATTATAATAAAAATTCTGTAAAAAAAAAAACAACATTATTTTATTCAGTCTTTTTATGGTTTATTTTATATTTTGTTATTATGAACAAATATATTACACATGGTGTAGCATATAACAGATTTATACACATGGTACATTATGTAAAAGTAAAAACCCCTTGTAGCGGTTATTTATAGCAATGGGGTCAAGGTCATTGGAGATCCTGATTCTACAACTGAAGGACATAAAAAAAAAGATCCATTACCCAACTTGTCTTATATAATTATTCAGTGTATAGAATTTCATAACTGACATTTGTAAACAATGGAAATACATACTTGTACAAAACATATTTTGACAAAGGCTATACAGCAATACCTTTAATTCTATTTTGCTTGTGATTTGTGGACAACATTAACTAAAAGTCTGAATGCCTAACAAAACATCAATCCTTGCCACACAAGCTAGTTATATAAAGTTTACAATTACAATTTTATTTCATTCACACAACCCCAAACCTAGGAACAGACTATAACAGGAAAAAATCCCAGCTCCAAGGCCACATAAAACCAAAACCTAGATTTTCTCTGTCATCAAGGGAAGATTTGTAATGCATTTTTAACAAGGAAATTCTGAATCAACAAAGAAACAATACATATATGTTATGTCATACACTTCAGAGGTTTAGTGAGGATGAAAATCTATTATTATTTCATGTGGCCTTACACTGCTTATATAGATACTAATACACAGAATAATCTCCCCTTTAAGAACTCTTTTGTTTATGAAGTCCACTAAGAGTACATGTTGAATACATATATAGCATGGTATATCACACACACACATACACCCTATGCTGTCATATGCAGGTATTCAGAGACATTTTCTTTTTTCTCGCAAAATAAATCACACACATACACACACAATTATATAAAAAATACCCTAAAATCATTGAAACATGTTCTTTCAGTTGTATTTATGAGTAAAATTTGACAACATGACTACTTACCTGTGTACTTGGTATAAACATTATGATCTGATTTAGTATTTAAAAAAAACAAACTTGTTTAAACAGTAATAATATGTTATATGATATGACATTAATTTTAACAATCTTTTAATTACATTATGCACTGTCCTAAAAATGAACCAAATTAACAAATTTTTTTTGCTACTTAATTCACTCTACAAAGTCACTGACACAGATCAATTTTCCCTGTTCAATTAACTGGCAGGTTCTCACTAAATTCTTGCATACAATTTACCAGTACATCACACAATTGAATGCAGTACTGAATATATAAAGAAAAGAGCTGTAAATTCATTGTCTTTATAAATCAGGGAGCAGATTTTACCATCAAACATAAAATCTTAACAAGAACTACAAAAACAATTTCCACCTGCCTTTGTTAATTCTAAGCTCTTATGATAAAAGTGAAAGACTTTGTAAGTTGTGGACACAACCACACATGTGTCATGTGACCGCTGACAGCCAATCAGATGACAGAACAGTATCCCTGACACGCCGAGGCTGTCTGCCCTCCTCCCTGAGATACGTCGATCCCTCGATTACTTGTCTCCCATAGTCCGGGGGTCTGAATTATCTACAACACAGGAGTCCGAATTATCTACTACATTAAACACAGGATATAACATGCTAGAATATATGCGTATATACACATTTATCATAAATATTATATAAATATAAATTAATACATCCACCTTGCCTAGATAGTCTACATACATGTCTGATATTGATATAAGGAAGAATCTTGTTTGAAAGAATAACTAAATAATGCTTAGCCTCGTTTGGTTAATCTTAATACCAAGTTCAGACATTACATGCACTGTCCACTCCCCTTCCCTTTATCTTTTACATTGATTTTGTTCCATTACATTGAGAGAATTTACAAATCTTAAATGCATCATTTACATGCAAACTGTCTATCATAGACTCTATATCTTAAACTCAGCTATGATCCACTTCTTGACCTTTGACCTACAAAGCCTCAATACCTCGCCTTACAGTTTTGACCTACTGGCCATCTTGACCTTTGACCTACTAACCTTTTCCACCAGTTCCTCAAATGCACACTGTACTCCCTCCCGTGTTTTAGCACTGGCTTCTATAAATAGCATGTGGTGTTTTCTGGCAAATTTCAGTCCGTCTTCCTTACTCACTTCACGATTCTCCTGTTTTAAAAAAAATTAATGGTTATAAATCACTTTAATTTTTTTAAGTAATCAATAAATAATATTTTATGGAATAAGTTTCTAAAGAAAATGTGGTTTATGAAAAACTAGATCTACCTGCACTATTTTGTTCTGATCTCTATTGAGTCATTTTTCTATCGGGTCATGTTTACTTGAAGACCTATCATCTTAACTATTTATTCTGATCTTTAATGAGGTCATGTTTAGTTAAAGACCTACCTGGTCTATTTTGTTGCCAACTAACATCTTAATCAGGCCGTGTTTAGTTGACAACTTACCTGGTCTATTTTGTTGCCCACTAACATCTTAATCAGGTCGTGTTTAGTTGACGACTTACCTGGTCTATTTTGTTGCCCACTAACATCTTAATCAGGTCGTGTTTAGTTTATTTTGTTGCCCACTAACATCTTAATCAGGTCGTGTTTAGTTGAAGACTTACCTGATCTATCTTGTTTCCCACTAACATCTTAATCAGGCCGTGTTTAGTTTATTTTGTTGCCCACTAACATCTTAATCAGGTCGTGTTTAGTTGATGACCTACCTGGTCTATTTTGTTGCCCACTAACATCTTAATCAGGTCGTGTTTAGTTGAGAACGTCTCCAGTTCATTTAACCAAACGTCCAGTTTTTGGAAAGAAGCTCGATTTGTTACGTCATAAACTGTAAAGAGATCATATGTATACTAAGTTAATAATAACCTAGATTTTACTTCTTCATTTTTCATTGAGATAATCTTTTGAAAAAAAGACAATATATTAAAAAATTTTTAAAAGTTAGCTTTCTGCTGGAGAAAATTTGGACAAATAAAGCAGAGAGCTTGTGATCCATGCATTGTAAAACCTTTGACTCACCCTGCCGATTTTTTGTTGCTCACTTCAGGTATTATTTCTTTATTTTAAGCTTTTTAACGTTCTTAAAATGGTGTCCGAAAATTAATCATATATTTTGGATCAATTATTGATACTTAATTTAACGGTCCGAAACAGCCCTCTCTGGGTTTGGAATGTCAGTTCAAATGATTCCAATTTTTAAGTCCACTTCCACAAATGGCCCTTCTTGAACCATTGACAGGTAAATACACATTTAAGAATAGGAGTTAAATGTATCGTTAATAATCGGATATCATTTATAAAATTGGGAAATCATAAAATATAAGAAAACAAGAGGCCCATGGGCCACATCGCTCATCTGAGAAGCTTTGACCATTCTGTTCTTTACTAGATTTCCCCCTTGTAATACATATTGTGACCCCACCCTACCCCACTGATCATAATTTAGACAATTTGAAATCTACACTGCCCCAGGATGCTTCCACATAAGCTTCAGCTTTTCTGGCCCAGTGGTTATTAAGAAGATTTTTCCTATATATTTCTATGTATATGTAAAACTTGGATTCCCCATTGTGGCCCCGCCCAACCCCAGTGGGTCATGATTTGTACAATTTAGAATCTACACTACCCCAAGATGCTTCCACATAAGTTTCAGCTTTTCTGGCCCAGTGGTTCTTAAGAAGAAGATTTTTCCTATATATTTCTATGTTAAACTTGGATTCCCCATTGTGGCCCCGCCCAACCCCCGGGTGTCATGATCTGTACAATTTTAGAATATACACTACCCCAGGATGCTTCCACATAAGTTTCAGCTTTTTCTGGCCCAGTGGTTCTTGAGGAGAAGATTTTTAAAGTTTTTTCCTATATATTTCTATGTTAAACTTGGATTCCCCATTGTGGCCCCGCCCTACCCCCGGGGGTCATGATTTGAACAATTTAGAATCTACACTACCCCAGGATGCTTCCACATAAGCTTCAGCTTTTCTGGCCTTGTGGTTCTTGAGAAGAAGATTTTTAAAGATTTTTCCTACATATTTCTATGTTAAACTTGGATTCCCCATTGTGGCCCCGCCCTACCCCCGGGTGTCATGATTTGAACAATTTAGAATCTTCACTACCCCAGAATGCTTCCATATAAGCTTCAGCTTTTCTGGCCCAGTGGTTCTTGAGAAGAAGATTTTTAAAGATTTTTCCTATATATTTCTATGTTAAACTTGGATTCCCCATTGTGGCCCCCCCCTACCCCCGGGGGTCATGATTTGAACAGTTTAGAATCTACACTACCCCAGGATGCTTCCACATAAGTTTCGGCTTTTCTAGCCCAGTGGTTCTTGAGAAGAAGATTTTTAAAGATTTTTCCTATATATTTCTATGTTAAACTTGGATTCCCCATTGTGGCCCCGCCCAACCCCCGGGGGTCATGATTTGTACAATTTAGAATCTACACTAACCCAGGATGCTTCCACATAAGTTTCAGCTTTTCTGGCCCAGTGGTTCTTGAGAAGAAGATTTTTTAAAGTTTTTTCCTATGTATTTCTATGTAAAACTTGGATTCCCCATTGTGGCCCCACCCAATCCCCGGGGGTCATGATTTGAACAATTTAGAATCTACACTACCCTAGGATGCTTCCACCTAAGTTTCAGCCTTTCTGGCCCAGTGGTTCTTGAGAAGAAGATTTTTTAATAAACCCACCCTATTTTTGTCTTTTCTTAATTATCTCCCCTTGTTAAGGGATTTGGCCCTTCATTTTAACAATTTAAATTCCCCTTCACCCAAGGATGCTTTGTACCAAGTTTGCTCAAAATTGGCCCAGTGGTTCTTGAGAAGAAGTCGAAAATGTGAAAGTTTACAGACGGACGGACGACGGACACAATGTGATCAGAAAAGCTCACTTGAGCCTACGGCTCAGGTGAGCTAAAAATAGTTAGCAACAAAAAATCAGCGGCATAAATTGAAGGTCTTTAATAAAATACCTAGAATGGCTCCTTGGGCTCCCCTGTAATAACTTGGGGTCAAAGTTCGGAACCTCTCTTGGCCTGCTGTGTCCTACAGAAAAATTAAAAGAATTAAATTTCAAAGAAAACAGATTATTTCACAGCTGTCTAAAGATAACTTTCTCTGGCTCTAAAACAGTAACCATGGTAACTGTAACTAATCCAAACAACAACCTGATTTAATAAGACTTAAATGCTTTAAATCAATAACTGTGTAAATTAAATTAAATTTTTAAATTTATTTAAGGAAAACCATTGATTCCAGAGATGACAATTTTTAAGGTATCCATCACTTTCTGCTTTTTCTTGATAACCGACAGAAAAATGACAAGTGACTGGAAAAACTCGCATAAAACTTTGAAACTATTTACATGATTTACTTACCCATATTGCAAGTTTCGCCTTATTTCCATCAACCTGCAATGTTTTCACTTTGAAATCCACCCCTAAAGCAAAATTAAAAGTATATTTAATTTGTATCCATCTTTGATTTATTTAAAGTTAGTGGTGCAATGATACTTTGTACATATATCTTTTTCAAAGTGAATTCCACTCCTGAAGAAAAGAAATCATCAGTCCAAAAATTTCAACCTTACGAAATATTGATAATACTTATATACATTTGGCTTACAATGCATCTCTCTTATTTGTTCAAAACAATTTTTAATCAATTCTAGAAACTGGTGTTACTTTGCCTAAACCCAAACCTTTCCAAGCTTGAGCACCCATTCTCCATTTTTGATTTGTTCAAATTTAAACTTTCTATAAATTTTAATTTACCACATAGGTTGTGTGTATTTATATCTACCTATTGTGGCAGCCTGTTCAGGATCAAAAGTATCATCTGTAAACCTCAGCAGTAAACTGAAAATAGAACATTTCCAG
The DNA here is from genome assembly GCA_003671525.1 of Saccostrea glomerata. Classification (NCBI taxonomy): domain Eukaryota; kingdom Metazoa; phylum Mollusca; class Bivalvia; order Ostreida; family Ostreidae; genus Saccostrea; species Saccostrea glomerata. The sequence goes on from PRKT01001115.1 coordinate 74,842, forward strand.
TATCATATGATCAAGACCTCATGTCAATCACGCTAATAAGTGCATGACAATGGAACAGAAATCAATTTGACAAACATCAGCAAGTGATCAAAATATCAACGGAGTGGGACAAAACTTTACAATCTATAAATTGATGTTGATGTTTAAAGCTAAAACTGAAAACTCAATTTCCACGTGGACTTTGATTTAAGTGTTATGATTATGGGTTATAGGGTTTCTAAATGACAAATTATTAATTATGAATATATTTTTATATAATTGATTATTACTTTTCGGTCTTGTTTGACATCTGTAGTTGAAAGTTAATTGTTTTCATTTGATGTTTAGTGAATGCAATTTGCACATGTTACCAATATCTAATTCTTGACTTCTCTTTCCTGTTTCACGATATCAATGTCATTTACTCACACTTGTTATCAACTTTATGGTTAGATCTTAGGATCGTGTTCTTTGAATTTGTTATGCTTAGCTCTTGTTATGGGTCAGAATAACCCTAAATGCCAGCAAAGATCAATCACACAGTTTAAACTTAACAATAATTTATTTACAGTAATATACAAATCATTAAGTACAAACTTAGCAAAAATCTAAAAATACATACATCAGAGTGTCCGTTGCTGCACACAATGTCCCAGTGAAATTATATCCCAGTAATACGTACCTCAATGATGCTTGTAAGACAATCGTATCTATGCATCGAATTGACAGGATATTTATACAGTATCATAAATCTAGAATATTCTAGAAGTTGTAAGTACATGATATTACTGGAAAGTTCTGGACATACACAAAGTTCAAGAATGTTCTAGAAAATTACCTAACATATTGACCACTCTGGAATGTTCAAGAAACTTAATGTTACTAATAATATACATGATGAAATAATACAAATACAACACATCTCACAACACCTCCCCCCTTAAAAAGTTTGAATGTCAATGAAAACTTATATTGTCAAAATGAAATATATGTACATTAATACAAAATCATGTATGTTCACGATACTCTGGACAAGGCATCTGCAATAACATTGTCTTTGCCTTTGATATGCTTAATTGTTATGTTGTATTCTTGTAACAACAAACTCCATCTAGTCAGTCTTTGATTCTTGTTTGACAATTTATGCAAAAATGTCAGGGGGTTGTGATCCGTATATACAAGAATTGGATGCAAAGTAACATTTAGATAAACATCAAAATGCTGTAAGGCTAACAACAAAGCAAGGCATTCCTTTTCAATGGTGGAATACTTTTGTTGACATTTTGTAAGTTTCTTTGAAAAATAAGAAACAACTCTATCTACCTTATCACTATGTTCTTGAAACAAAGCTGCCCCGATTCCAACATCACTAGCATCAACAGTAAGCTTAAATTGCTTAGAAAAATCTGGAGTTGACAGAACTGGGTTGCTCATAAGGACAGATTTGATTTTTTGAAATGATTTTTCACAGTCCTTTGTCCATTCAAAGTTAACCCTCTTTTGTAAAAGATTTGTAAGTGGACTTACAACTGAGGAAAAATTTGGACAAAATTTTCTGTAAAACCCAGCCATGCCCAAAAACCTCATTAACTCTTTCTTGTTTGTAGGAATCGGGAACTTTGCAATAGCTTCCACTTTAGCCATAATGGGTGTAACATAACCTTGACCTACTCTATGACCTAAATACTCAACATAAGCATGACAAAATTCGCTCTTCTCAAGGTTCACAGTTAAGTTTGCTTTAGCTAAAATGTCAAATAAAGCACGCATGATTCGGAGATGTTCGTCCCATGTGTCGCTGTATATGACGACATCATCAATGTAGGCCTCGCATCCCTCAAGGTCTTGAAGAAGGGAGTGAATCATCCTTTGGAATGTAGCCGGTGCGTTTTTCATGCCAAAAGGCATTACTTTATACTGGTAAAGTCCATCTGGTGTTGCAAAAGCAGATATTTCTTTTGCTCTTTCTGTTAACGGCACTTGCCAGTAGCCTTTCAACAGGTCAAATTTACTGACAAATTTGGCGTTTCCAATGCGGTCAATACAGTCATCGATTCTAGGTATTGGAAATGAATCAGTTTTGGTAACAGAATTCACCTTTCTATAGTCTGTACATAATCGGTACGAACCGTCCTGTTTTGGTACAAGAATACATGGTGAGCTCCAATCACTTTTACTAGGTTCAACAATGTCATTGTCCAACATGTACTGCACTTCCCTTCTTAGGTACTGCAATTTTATTGGATTGAGACGGTACGGATGTTGTTTGATAGGCAGAACGTCACTCACTATGACATCATGACAAGCTGCATTAGTTTTCTTTGGAACATCCGAAAAGATTTGATGATACTCATTCATCAAGTTTTTAACTTGTTCTTTTTGGTGAATGTTCAAATGTCCAAGTTTGGCATCAAAATCAGCCAAAATTTCTGAGTTTTTCAAGCGGACACTCTGATTACAATCTTTCTCATTCATCTCTACACTCGCATCACTCTCAATACAATTTTGAACAGTCTTAGCGTTGGCTAAAGTGGAAACTGGTTTTACAGAATTTCGGTCACACCTTTCAAAATACTCTTTTAACATGTTAATGTGACAAACCCGTTTCTCTTTACGTCGACCTGGTGTCTTAAAGGGTTTTTACCATGCATCATGATTTTTTGATATAACAAAGTTTATATGCTTTTAAAATCATCCATCAATTTATTTTTGTTAGAAAATTAATATTTTGGGTGTTTCAGCGATTCAAAGTTTAAATTTCTCAATATGCATATTTAGATCGCCGATGTTGCGCGCCATTGCTCTGACGTCATAGGTGTCAGTCCTGGTGAAGCGAAGTACTTATTGTGTTTACAAAACGGCTCAATGGCTTCCTCTGTAAACCCTACTAGAAATTAAATAAATGATAATTGGTTAATTGATAGATAATTAGATATAATTTGTGGCGTTTGGATGAAAAATCAGCACAGGAAAGGTTTTAGGAAGTTGTTTTTTTTACCTGCCAGGGACTTGGTCGGTGCGTGGATTTGTCTCCATTCAGAGCATTAGTTAACGTACGATCACACTTTTTCTGTATTATATAAAATGTCTTTTTAATGGAAATAGTATTTTTCAAAAAAATAATAATTTATCAATAGGCATTTTAAAAGTCCGGCACACACATCATGCACTAAGTGTTGTGAAGTTCGTAATGGCGAACGCCGCCATTGAAGATCGAAGTGTCCTTTCAATTGCTGGAACAGATCGAAGATACACAAGATCTGTTTATGTATAATTTATTAAAATAACGAAGAAAAAAAAAGTATAACGACCATTTTTACAATTATTTGAGAAGTCAAACGTTAGTAATTCGATCTTATCAGTCGAAGCCAGGAGTTGTCGGCTTCGTCTTCAATGCCCTGTCTTCCTTTCACGGTATGATTTTTTTTTTGTTTATTTTTTTGTTGTAGAAGTTCATACACATAAGATTGAGCATCCATAGCCAAAGTTATATTGTCAATATCAAAATTTCTTCCAACCTAGTGGTGTATTCTTTTTATTTCATGCAAATATCTATACGGTAGATGTTTTCATACGATGCGCTTAACGAGGTCTAATTGCCCATTGACACCTATGACGTTTCAGTACCACGTGACCCCTATCTAATTAGTGGAGATTTTCAATCTGAAGACCCTACATTACGGACGTATTATGGCTTAAATACGACAGTTTAAAACATTACTTTATAATTAAACGATAATTATATGTTCCAAGGATATAATAGTGTTTAATTTTAAAGAAATTTTGATGCGTGATAAAAACCCTTTAACTACATAGTTTACATCACTGATCTTGCTTTCAATTTCATAAGGGCCATAAAATCTGGCCTGTAAAGGATGACCAGGAATAGGTAAAAATACAAGAACCTTATCACCTGGCTTAAACACCCTATTTCTGGCATCTTTGTCATACCACATTTTCATTTTCATCTGAAAATTCTTCAAATTGTCTTGTGCTAATTTACAAGCATTGTAAAGTTTTTCTTTGAAATCAGACACATAATCTAAAAGATTAAGATCAGTAGTCTCTTCTGGTGGAAGTGCCCTCTTACTAAGTTGAATGATATCTGGGTCTTTATGTTGTTCAGAGAGTAAACGTTCTCGGCTGAGGATGTCCTTGCCTTGGCTAACTAGTGGATGCAACTCATCATCCTCACCACCAAATTTTGGTAACAGTTCTTTCTTCTCTTGCTTGTTGATATTGTGTGGTTCCATGTTTGTTTGAGTGCCAGCTAAGAAAGTGTCATTCAAATTGTTATGGGTCAGAATAACCCTAAATGCCAGCAAAGATCAATCACACAGTTTAAACTTAACAATAATTTATTTACAGTAATATACAAATCATTAAGTACAAACTTAGCAAAAATCTAAAAATACATCAGTTGCTGCACACAATGTCCCAGTGAAATTATATCCCAGTAATACGTACCTCAATGATGCTTGTAAGACAATCGTATCTATGCATCGAATTGACAGGATATTTATACAGTATCATAAACCTAGAATATTCTAGAAGTTGTAAGTACATGATATTACTGGAAAGTTCTGGACATACACAAGAATGTTCTAGAAAATTACCTAACATATTGACCACTCTGGAATGTTCAAGAAACTTAATGTTACTAATAATATACATGATGAAATAATACAAATACAACACATCTCACAACACTCTGCCTAATTTCAGTGTTGTAAATTAATGTCATACGAATTCCCCCTGTTCTTGCAATTTTCTATCCTTAATTTAATTGGCTGGTCAGTACGAAAGTGGGCGGAGTTGTCAAAGATTAGATGTGAGTGAGTTTGTATGTGAGTCAGTTTTTTTTGGACCATTCTTTGTTAAATTCAGTTTGTTTAACTTTTAAGAAATTCTTTGTAAAATTCAGTTTGTTCCATCTACGAAATTTGTTCTAAATTATATTTGTGAAATTCATATTTTTGGACTTATAATAAATCTAAACTTTAAACCTGACTTATCAATTTGACAATTTATTGCATAAGATTGCATTATGTTGATTGGATGGCAATCTGAATCTGACCATATATATCATTGTTTCCACTTCACTATTGCTTATTGCGTGTTTAATTCACTTTAATGCGACTGAAATTCCATTATACATCGTTTTGGACTTTGTTCTTTGCTGCCAAGTGTGCCACTGTTGTGATGTTCCAAATCAGTGATCACAGCAAAAATGTAAACAATGCACAAACTGTTACAGACAAATTGGTCTTACCTGGATTTTCCCACACCACTTTCGCCGATGATGAGGATTTTCAGCGTGGTTAGAACTTCTGTCTCACTCATCTTTCTCCAGGTTCAACGTTTCCGTCAGATTTCTTGAGATAATCTATTTTTGTAATTCACAATCACCTTTCAATGGCGCAGTTATTGACAGTCTGTGTGCTCCACGTCATCAGTTATGAGACATTCGAGTTCCTAACCCGTGCAAAGTACGCGTGATTTGATTGGCTGACGGAAAAGAAGGAAGACTGAGCGGTTGTTTTGATTCTAAAACGATGGAACCAGTTAATCAAGGTAACAAGTGGTTGTATACTCGACAAATTTAATACTCAAACTGCAGAATCTTCGAATTTAGTATTTCCGAACAGAAAACTTAACTCATGTAAATATTACGGCTCTGTGTTTATGATTTTAAAAAAAATAAAACTTTATGATGGTGCATATAATTGTTGTAAATTCAGTATGAACTTTACTGACAGAAACTGAGAATAGAAGTGTTCAGAATACTACAGGGGCATCTCAGAGTACAGAAAGAATATAACATGTAGTTGTTGTATTCAGTATCAAGATTTACTTTACTGACAGAAGCTGAGAATAGAAGTGTTCAGAATTACTACAGGAACATTTCAGAGTACAGAGGGAATAAGATACCTCTGTTCACGGGCACTGGAAGTTAATTTAAACATGTTAAATATATAGTATGTGTATGTATAAAAAAAGACATGTACACATACATGTACTATAATTAGAATGTCAGACTGCTCGGCCCAACGACACCTCGGCCCAACGATACTCCGGCCCATTGACACCTCTGCTCCGAAGGCTCGGGTCAAATTTGCAGAGACGTACCTCAGCTCACATAAAAGACACCTTGGCCCAAACAGATATATATAATATTTAATTAAATATATTTATTATTTATGCTATTATATATCTATGAAATGCAAAAGAAAATTAATTTGCAATCTTCCAAAATGGCAAATTGACGACAATTAATTAAAGAAAGACAATCCATTAGTAACTTGATCATAAGTGCTAATCATTAAAACAGGAAGACGTGGTGCATCCTTTAGAGTCTCGAGCGTGTGTCATTTGGGGTGGTGACTAATATGGAGTTAAAATTTTATGAGAAGCCATAATTGGGAGACTTACTCATGTTAATGAAAAGTTCCTTTAAGAAACCCTTGTTGATATTTTATTGAATTGATTTGAAAAAAATATGAGTTTTTATTTAAGATTTAGCAGTAAAATATATAAATAAACAAAAAATAAACAAATCAATAAATCTTGCAAACCAGGGCATAAACTTCTGTGTAGACCTATTACATGTACCTCCCAATCAACGGATTGTAATTTGATATTGTGCTGTGGATTGTTATAAAATACTGAAATATTGAAATTATCGTATATTTATCGCATATGTATAGTGATTGAATATACATGGTACACATTTACATTACTGTGGCATAGAAAGTACAAAAAATTAGACTAATTTAAACAAACTAAATTTAATTTTATTCCTAATCGGCCGAGCAGTCTTCAGTATGGGCCGAGGTGTCAATGATTTTGAGCCGACCTGTCAGGGCTGAGGTGTCAACCAAGGTGTTGCTAGGCCAAGTAGTCTGTCTACCTATACTTATATTTACATTAACTTCCAGTGCCCATGCCTCTGTGAAGAATATTAATCCCAGATTCCTCTGACTCTAACCCCAGCTTTTATCATGTGTTTATATTGTGGCGACTTGTGCAGGGGACTCCCCTTCTACCCTGCACAAGTCACAATATTAAAGCAGGGGTTTTAGAGTCAGCGGAATCTTGGACTAGTATAAAACATCAGGGACCTATATACTAGTATATAGGTCCCTGAAAACATATATGATACATATGTACCAGTATCTATGTGGTAGTGTAAGATACATAGCATCTTACTATAGCTTGGGCTAGTGGGTTAATCCTTTAGCTCACGCAACTAGGTTAAGGGCTACCCAAAGGTAGAATAGTGTATGCAGAGCCTCGGGAATTCGATTATGACGTCACGGTGAAATTGTACAAATGAATCTCGGCGAATAAATAATAATTTTCTTTTTCATATACTCTTACATACTTTGATTTCTCATGATTATTGTAAATATTAATCAATGTGTAACTTATCTTGTCAGTATAACACTTATCGAATGTAAAATCAAAGCCAACTTGATCTCGCTGTACTAACAGATATGACGTCATAGGCTAGTTTGACACGCAGTTTCTCTGTACTTGAGACGCAGATAAAGCTATTAGCATGATTAGTGGAACTGAAAATATGAAAATTAAATCTTTATAAGCGTGATCTGACTACAATTGATTCATATTTTTGAATGCATTAATCAATAGTTCACAGTCTTATTTATTTAATTGATAGCTATTAGGTCTCTTATAAAGCCGAAGTCATGCACTTTTATATAGAAACGTACACTCAATCATATGTACAACCCCTCCAAAATCTCAAAAGTTCAACGATATCTGCTTGATTATAAATTATAATATTTTATACACATGTAGATATTGTCCCTACTATTTTGAAAAGTGCTGGGAGCAAGTTGTGCGCTGTCTATTTTTTCCGTAGTTTTACATTTCTTCAATGCGTATTGTGTAAATGCACATACTTTATCAAAAGTCGGCTAAATCTTATATAATTCCCGGGCAGTGAGAAGTTGCTCCCAGCACTTTTTGGGTTAAGAAATTTGTCTTAAATAAAACACAATCAATTTCATAGTGAAAAATTATCCGTATATCGTTGAACTTTTACGATCTTTGTATCCGTACATATTTTTTCTAATTTTAAACATGTCACGTGACAAACAGCTGATGTACATGAAGTCGCGTTGGCCGAACTCAGTTGAGACCCCATACATACATATGCATTAGTATAGTTCACATTAAGTTAGAACTAATGCTAATAAATAAATATTAACATTATATTGATTTTTTCGGAATATTTTAAGGCTGATTTCCTATGGGCGGCCTTAACCTAGCTGCGCAATCAGTAGAGCACTGGACTGGCATGCCAGAGGTCCCGGGTTCGATCCCCAGCAGAGGCAATAAAATGTCTCTGTTACATCTATAACAGGAAAGAAGAAAATGATGTAGACCCTGACCCCCCTGAATCTCTAGTTAGGTGCTCTACCATCTGAACTGTCTAGTCTCTAGGGCAGCGTAATCATGTGTTTTAAAACCTATCTGACCTCCTAATTCCTCCCTCCTTCAATTATCAGAACGTGTGGGACACGTTTGATCACCGATGGCCTGAGATAGATGATAGATCGACTGTATGAAGAGAACTGGACTGGAGATTTAGGGGGCCCTGGTTCAAATTCTGGTCTGGGCTACTGTATTTTCTCCACTCCTGTTTCAGTTATGATTATTTTCACATTTGTTTTGAATTTAAAAATCATTTAATATCATGTTTATATATATCAGTCAGAAGTATACATGTACAATTGCCTGTAAACTGTTTAAGCATAGATATGTCCAGTACTATACAGAGTACAAAGCTTATTTTTAGCTCACCTGAGCCGAAGGCTCAAGTGAGCTTTTCTGATCACATTTTGTCCGTCGTCCGTCCGTCTGTCCGTCCGTCTGTCTAGCTGTCTGTCCGTCCGTAAACTTTTCACATTTTCGACTTCTTCTCAAGAACCACTGGGCCAATTTTGACCAAACTTGGTACAAAGCATCCTTGGGTAAAGGGGAATTTAAATTGTTAAAATGAAGGGACATATCCCCTTGCAAGGGGAGATAATCAAGAAAAGACAAAAATAGGGTGGGGTCATTAAAAAATCTTCTTCTCAAGAACCACTGAGCCAGTAAAGCTGAAACTTATGTGGAAGCATCCTGGGGTAGTGTAGATTCTCAATTGT
>PRKT01001115.1:85325-106637 GCA_003671525.1 Saccostrea glomerata
AGGGCGGGGCCACAATGGGGAATCAAAGTTATACATAGAAATATATAGGAAAAATCTTTGAAGAACCACTGGGCCAGAAAAGCTGAAACTTATGTGGAAGCATCCTGGTATAGTGTAGATTCTAAATTGTTCAAATCATGACCCCCAGGGGATAGGTGGGGCCACAATGGGGAATCAAAGTTTTACATAGAAATATATAGGAAAAATCTTTGAAATCTTCTTCTCCAGAACCACTGGGCCAGAAAAGCTGAAACTTATATGGAAGCATCCTGGTATAGTGTAGATTCCAAATTATTCAATCATGACCCCCGGGGGAAGGGTGGGGCCACAATGGGGAATCAAAGTTTTATATAGGAAAAATCTGGAAATCTTCTTCTTCAGAACCACTGGGCCAGAAAAGCTGAAACTTATGTGGAAGCATTCTGGGGTAGTGTAAATTCTAAATTGTAGGAATCATGACCCCGGGGAAAGGGCTGGGTCATTATAGGGAATCAAAGTTTTACATAGAAATATATAATAAAATCTTTGAAAATGTTCTTCTAAGGGACCACTGGGCCAAAAAAGCTGAAACATATGTGGCAATGGAAGGATCATGGGGTAGTGTAGATTTCAAAATGTTTAAATTATGATTAGTGGGGTAATGTGGGGATGCATTATGTATAACAAGGGTGAAATCTGGTAAAGAACAGAATGATCAAAGCTTCTCAGGTGAGCGATGTGGCCCATGGGCCTCTTGTTTTTTTAGCTCTACTGGTCAGAGACCAGCAGAGCTTATGCGATAGTAATGCGTCCGTCCGTCTGTCTGTAAACAATTTTTCAAAATGCTACTCCTCCTACAGTTTTGGTCTAATTTCAATATAACTTGGCACACAAGTAGACTTATAACACTGAGATACATAATTCTGTATATCGGTTTTTGATTTCGATGAACGGTATTGCCGTGGTTACTAAAAATAGAAATTTCTGTGAAATTCTTTCAAAATGCTACTATTCCTACAGATTTGGTCTGATTTCAATATAACTTGGCACACAAGTAGACTACACTAAGATACATAATTCTGTGTATCGGTTTTTATTTTTGATGAACGGTGTTGCCGTGGTTACTAAAAATAGAAATTTCTGTGAAATTCTTTCAAAATGCTACTCCTCCTACAAATTTGGTCTGATTTCAATATAACTTGGCACACAAGTAGAATACACTAAGATACATAATTCTGTGTATCGGTTTTTGATATCGATGAACCGTGTTGCCGTGGTTACTAATAATAGAAATTTCTGTGAAATTCTTTCAAAATGCCACTCTTCCTACAGTTTTAGTCTGATTTCAATATAACTTGGCACACAAGTAGAATACACTAAGATACATAAATCTGTTTATCGGTTTTTATTTTCGATGAACGGTGTTGCCGTGGTTACTAAAAATAGAAATTTCTGTGAAATTCTTTCAAAATGCTACTCCTCCTACAGTTTTGTACTGATTTCAATATAACTTGGCACACAAGTAGAATACACTAGGATACATAATTCTGTGTATCGGTTTTTATTTTTGATGAACGGTGTTGCCGTGGTTACTAAAAATAGAAATTTCTGTGAAATTCTTTCAAAATGCTACTATTCCTACAGATTTGGTCTGATTTCAATATATCTTGGCACACAAGTAGACTACACTAAGAACATAAAGAGACTTTATCAACAATCATTATTCTATTTATTGCTGTTGTAAAGTTTCAAATCCCAGCTGGTTAAGGACTTTTCTCTTCCTTTGCTATAAGTTCAAACCAGTAGAGCTTCAGTCTCGACAGAGACTTCTGGTTTATTTATTCATTATAAATCAGATGAATACTATTATCTTTGAAGCTTATATATGCTTGTAAACATGATAAATGTTCAATACTTTATAGAACTGTCGGGTCCGAGTTTACAGGAATTTCTACAAGGAGAACTGACCACTTTATGTAGGAATCTGGATGATACTTACAACGTCCTCTCTCAGAAATGGATTGGGGCAGAACTGACCAGTCACCTGGACAAACTACAGCAAGGACAACAGGATAAAGTCCAGCATTACCACGGTACATACAAGTACATACATTACCACAGTACGTACAAGTACAATTACTAATTTACAACGGAACAAAGTCCAACATTACCATGGTACGTAAGAGTACTAATTTACAACGGACCAAGTCCAGCATTACCACAGTACGTAAGAGTACTAATTTACAATGGACAAAGTCCAACATTACCACGGTACGTACAAGTACTAACACACAACAGGACAAAGTCCAGCATTACCACGGTAGTACAAGTACTAACACACAACAGGACAAAGTCCAACATTACCACGGTAGTACAAGTACTAACACACAACAGGACAAAGTCCAACATTACCACGGTACATACAAGTACTAACACACAACAGGACAAAGTCCAACATTACCACGGTACGTACAAGTAACAGATACTTCATAAATATTGTTAATAGGTCAATATTTAAGGTCACTCATCTAAAAACAAGAGGCCCACGGGATTTAAGGTCACCGGAGCATCATGATTGAATTTGGTTCATATTTTAAGCTAGATGCTACGGCATTCACAATTTTGAAAGAGGCACCATTGCTAAATAAGTATATAACACTTTATGACTTAGCAATTACTTCACAGTTTATAAAGCGTAAACCGCCCCAGGTTATCTTAAATCGTATTTGTAACAAAAGTTGAAATTAGCTTCATTCCTTAAATAACATACTGTAAACCAGCTATTATTGGCGTCATCTTTTATTCGCTATTTGTCAGAATGAAATGAATCCGCAACGATAAATTTCCGCGACCGAGGAAACATTCACTACAAATCCTTAGCAATTTTAATGAATGGTTCACGGCGATTAATATTCGCGAGTTAAAGGTGGTCGCAGAACTCGTGGATATTTCTCGCACGTGAATAAAAGTTGGTTTACAGTACATTGTAAGTTTGTTTAATCAGTCAAGTTCATGTAACCTTTGAATCCGATGAATTATTTTTAGAAATCTTGTTTCTGTATTTACAGAAGAGATAAATAGCCATGAGAAAAATATCAAGAAAATCCAGGGATTGGCTAGTAACAACCAGAAAGGTAGGTAACCATGGTAACAGGTAAACACATTAACAGGGGATCTGGACACCAACCAAACTATAAATCTTAATATTAACCATGATAACGGACTAAAATATGTTCATTTATTAATCCCCTTCCCTGCAGTCACACATTTTAAGGCATACAGCAAAACTTGTTTAGTACAAACACAGATATAGCAAAGAAAGTGGTCGCACTAGATGGGCAGTTGGCAGGAAACAATGACACGAAACAATTCAGATTTAAATGTCCAAGCACCAAGTAGTTTTAATGCGTATCTATACATCTTATAGAAACTGCATGGAGATGGATTTCTGTCTTATGTTTGTTTAATTTTTTTCAATTTTAAGGTGTAAAGAAAGATAAATTATATAATATATAGTATGCTGGATACATCAGCTGTACATTTACATGTAATAGAATATACACTGTAATAGAAGTCTAACACTTAATAATTTTTGTGCTCAGTTTTCAAATACACTAAAAATATTGAATGTAACAGAACGATCGAAGTTGCTAGTTTTTTTTTTTTTTTTTTTAAATATATTCAATATTTTTTTATCAGGTGTAACTTTGTAGTTACAAGTTCATGTATGTTTATTTCCATTTGAGAACGTTAGCAATATAAAAGACAAAATTTAATGTAAACGCATTGAAAAATAAAACAATGTAAAATAATTTATAAAAAATAATTTGCTACTTCATTCAAGGAGTATTTAAAATTCAAAAATTTCAAGCTCAAAGAAAAATAAAATAAAAGAAATCACTCTATTTGAACCTAAAATACTGCTTCGATATGGCTCGAATCCAGCGACAAACCAATGTAGCTACCGCGGAACACTATAGATAGCTAGTATTTAAATCATTATTTAAAGCCAAAGCCTTATACATTTGGACTTTGTCAATTTTCTACCAGAAAATAAATGTAAAAAGTTTAGATTTTGGTATTTCTGGGTCGTCTCTCCATTTTATAAACAACTGGAATAAATTTTACGGTTAAAAATACACTTATAACGCATTTAAAATTTATGGAGAGAAGACCCAGAAACATCAAAATTAATGAAAAACGGCTATAAAAGAGTCCATTTTTGCATCATTTGACTCGTACGGCTATATCCAGGTGCATATTCCAACAAAATCAAACATATTTAACTGAATATTTGCCCATTTTACATTTACCAACAACACAGTAATTGGCTAGGTTTTGAAAAAAATGTATAAATCAATGATATTTTTTCATTCTTTTTATGAGCTACCATTCCTGCCGAATCGCCATCTAAAGCGCCCACTTTCTTTATGGATATAGAGAAGTCATTTTGGATCAGTTTAATGAACTTTTTATACGATTATAATGAATTACGAATATAGCATGTATAGTGAAGTGATTTCATAGGTTCCAGTGACTTTGCTATAACCGGGTTCTACTGTATACCATTTTCTGTTTCTAACGCAGTATAATGCATATATATACCATTTCCCTGCAATCTCATTACCCTGCCAATATTACATAAATTAAGAAAGAGTTAAATAATCTTATTAAATTATTATATCATAATGATTTACACTAAACTTTAGAGTGACTTGTACCTCGCTGTAAAGTGCTTGCGAGGAATAGGTAACGCTAAATATCTATGACATCACATGAACCAGTAAGTAAAATGTAAAGAGTCAAACTGAACTTTGGAGTGACCTTCAACCTTCATTTTGATTGGTTGTTTCAGCCTTAATGACCTTAATCCTGCTTAATGATTGGCTGTTTCAAGCTTAGTGACCTTCATCCTTCTTTTTGATTGGTTGTTTCAGCCTTGGAGGACCAGATTCAGAAGTTGAGTGCACTCAAACAGGAACTGAGGATACTCACGACTCAGACTCAGTCCGCCCTCCAGCAGCAAGAGAAACTCAGCTCAGAAATATCCAACTCACAGCAAGACATTGCAACCCGGACAGAAGGTAGGGTCTATATACAAGGTTTGAGTAAAAAATATCATTCAGTTTATGGGGATTTGATTTCATGGTTGGAGTATGTTTAGGAGTAATGCATTTATAATTTTACAATTTGTGGTGGTCATAAATTGGTGGGTCTCTCCATTCCTAAAAAAAAAAAAAATATAGAAATTTACCCCCTTTGAAAATTAGTGATTTTGCAGTATGTTATTTGGAATACCAGAATTTGACATATGTTTGAAATCCAGCATTTGTCAAAAATTATAAAACCTCTGTTGTCTTTAATTCTGTATATAATCTGCATCCTTTCTACCTCACAGCTCTGAAGGGATCTAAGCAAGACCTTGCTTGTATTTAACTCTGTAGGAATAAAACCTTGGTTGTCTTTAACTCTGTAGGGATCTAACCTTGGTTGTCTGTAATTCTATGGTTGTCTTTAACTCTGTAGGGATATAACCTTGGTTGTCTTTAACTCTTAGTCTGTAGGGATATAACCTTGGTTGTCTTTAACTCTTAGTCTGTAGGGATATAACCTTGGTTGTCTTTAACTCTTAGTCTGTAGGGATATAACCTTGCTTATCTTTAATTCTGTAGCTCTGAAGGGGAGTTCTGAGGACACGGAGAAAACCCAGAGAGACCTGGAGCTGGCCTCGAGATTCTATCAGGACAGACTCGGTCTACGTTTCCAGAAGATCTCAGGTAAGTCTAGACTTAAACTAATGAGCTTCATGTTGTCCTTAGCTAGATGTAGGCTAAAATAGCCCAACATTCTGTACTGATGAAAATGGGAACAATATTATGAAAGGGAGAATAGTTTACAGTAATGTGACCTGATTATGCCAGTAAAGATCTAAGCTACTGAATGCTTTTATCTAAGCCTCATTTTGTAATGTCTGATCTAATTTGAAGTCATGCTAAATCTTGTAAATAGATAAGGATTATAATGGGTAATTATTTTTAAAAAAATATATTTACTATACATGTAAAAAAATGAATTTGGAATGCATATGACATGAAAATTTGGGAAATATCAACTGATTAATGCCTGCAGTGATTGTTATAAGTGCTTAACTACAGTATTTTGATTGCTTTAGTTTATATTGTAGGTGGACGACTCCAGTATTGTTTCTTTTCAGTGGACAGAGAAAATTCTGACAACACGTGTTGTTTTTGTCTGAAGGTTAACAGTGACAGGAGCTACACAGGTATGTACAGTTATAACATATCGCACAGGTAAAGCATATATGTATAGTTATAAAGTATCGCACAATTATAGCATATACAGCTGTATGTATACTTAGATTTAGTTTCCCTAGTTCCCGATAGCACAGTGTATACAGTGCATATCATTGATTGAGTTTGCATGATTCAAGTTCCTCTAGATCAGGACTATTTCCTTCTGTTTTGCTTCAGGAAATAGTCCTGGTCTTGGGGAACTGGAATCTTGCTGACTACCTCAATGATATATACTGTAAATGTATTACATTTGGCGTGTACGATATTTGGCGGAAATTCAATTTTCAACAAGTTAGCGTAGATATGCGCTGTCTGAAGTTGCTAGTTATAAAAGATAATGTACAAGACATTTAGCGATGTACAATGTACTTGAATTAGCGGACTCTGCTTTCCGCCAAAATCGCTAAAAAGAATACACTGCTAAAGGAATACGTTTACAATACTTTAACTGTATGTTGTTTTCTTTCAGTGTCCGACTTTTCCCCAGAAGTAGAGGGTTTCCAGGAATTGGAGCAAAAACTAAATGCAACAAACAACCTTCGATCTTTTATGGTGGCCATCCGGAAAAAATTTGTCAAGGCTGTGAATTCTGCTAAATAAACGATAAAAGTTGTAGTATTGTTTCTGTTGTGTTGGTTCTATATTCTGATGTGTAAAATTTGTCAAGGCTATTAACTCTGCTGTAGAAGTTGTAGTATTTTTTCTCTTGTGATGGTTCTATACTCTGATGTGTACATGCATCAGTCTGGATCACAAGATTTGGCGTACCTATTGATTTTACTGAAATTTTCATTATATTAAAAATCGTACAATGTAATACATTTAATTATTATAGGTATATCAAATTTTTTAAATTACTGAAAATTTCAGTAAAAGCATCATTCCATGGGTGATTGGGATTTCTGTTTGTCAAAATGAAGATGGCACGTCTATTTTAGTGTCATGGGAATTGGTTAGAGTGACCTGGTAGCTCAATCTTATTAAGATTATGCCTTGTTCACACGAAGAGTTTAATTCACAGTAAATTAATGCGAATTAAAATAATGCAAATTAAATTGCTTTCACACAACAGTTAAAGCGAAGTAAAAAAAGCCTGTCATAAAAGCCACATTCCATGGGTGATCGGGATTTATGTTTTCTAATGTATATTGCAATTCTATTTTAGTGTCATGGGGATTGGTTAGAGTGACCTGGTAGCTCAATCTAATTAAAATTAGATGTTCCGAATCTGCCACTTCTCAAACAGCTAACAACATCCCATTCCCATAGGATCAGGTCAGCGTTACCTTTCTAATTAATTAGCCAATGAAATTGTTACCTCTGAAATCGTGGCTTATAGTTTGGAAGGGTTTCTTTTCACTGCCAAACAGAAACACCTGAGGAGTTTCATAGTAAACATTGCAAACTCTACAATGTATTAATGTGATGTGCAAGATATCTTGTATAATTTGTGCTTTTTCGTTTGCGTTTTTATACCCCCCGCAAACGAAGTTTGGGGGGGTATATAGGAATCACCTTGTCCGTCTGTCTGTGCAATTGTGTCCGGTCCATATCTTTCTTACAGAGGGACATTAGAATCTACTACTCCACACTAAGATTGCTCATAACCTAAGGGTGTGTCATGACCTTGACCAAAGGTCATTTGGGGAAGTTCAAGGTCACTGGAAGAAAAATTTCATAATTCGTGTCCGGTCCATATCTTTCTTATGGATAAACTTGGTAGGTTCTCATTTCACACAAAGATTGCCCATGACCCAAGGGTGTGTCATGACCTTGACCCAAGGTCATTTGGGGAAGTTCAAGGTCACTGGGAGAAAAATTTCAAAATTCATGTTTGACACATATCTTTTATGGATAAACTTGGTAGGTTCTCAGTTCATACAAAGATTGCCCATGACCCAAGGGTGTGTCATGACCTTGACCCAAGGTCATTTGGGGAAGTTCAAGGGAACTGGAAGAAAAATTTCATACTTCGTGTCCGGTCTCTATCTTTCTTATGGATAAACTTGGTAGGTTTTGATTTCACATAAAGATTGCCCATGACCCAAGGGTGTGTCATGACCTTGACCCAAGGTCATTTGGAGAAGTTCAAGGTCACTGGTAGAAAAATTTAATAATTCGTGTCCGGTCCATATCTTTCTTAAGGATAAACTTGGTAGGTTTTCATTTCACACAAAGATTGCCCATGACCTATGGGTGTGTCATGACCTTGACCCAAGGTCATTTGGGAAGTTCAAGGTCACTGGAAGAAAAATTTTATAATTCGTGTTTGATACATATCTTTATTATGCAATAACTTACTTCTGAAAAACCCAGCGGGGGGTATTTTGTCCCAATTGGACAGTTCTAGTTTATGTAAGGATGCCAGACTGGCGAACTATACATTAAATCTAATTTTTCCAAATTACTATAATTCAATGTAAGACAGTATCAATAAAGATGATATGTAGCCGTGGAACTAATTTTAGAATTGTTTACCGAAGCTTGAATCTGCCCAAATTTTTGTGTTTATTAATATAATAATCAAAAAGTCTCTCTGATGGAACCCAAATGGGATGTTGTAAGATGTTTGAGAAGCGGTAGCAGATTCGGAACATCTAATTTTAATTAGATTGCTGGTAGCTCGGTCTCGGAGCTCAAGGTTCCAGATTCAGACAGACCGACTCATTTCCTGAACCATTCCTTTAGCATCACACCTTTCATTGCGTCAATACATTTTCATGACTTGTGGGGGATAATGGATGATGGGTCATATAATTTTGTTTGCTGTAAAAGTTAAAATTTTACATTTTGTAGTAGACAGGAATGTTGGGTCTCTTCATACCATGAAAACAACCAAAATTACCCCCTGACAATGAGTAATTTATCCCCTGACAATGAGTAATTTATCCCCTGACAATGAGTAATTTATCCCCTGACAATGAGTAATTTATCCCCTGACAATGCTTAATTTATCCCCTGACAATGAGCAATTTATCCCTTGACAATGAGTAATTTATCCCCTGACAATGAGTAATTTATCCCCTGACAATGAGTAATTTATCCCCTGACAATGAGTAATTTCACAGAATGTTAAAAATTACTTCAAAGTAAAAGAATCCTGTCTTGAGATTTGTTACATTGAACTTTCAATATGTATGGACATTGGCAAATCCAGAAATTTTGAAAAGGGAGGGGGGCGACCAGTTTGAGGTCAGGGTAGGGGCACACAGCTACACCAAAAAACATTGATCTATCAAATATTGTGTAATTTTTTGGACTCAAAAGGGGGGCCCTCTAAATCCGCCAGTGATAAACATAATACAACAAAAACTTTTATTGAAAGTTTAAATTTGTATTTCTTGTTTGATATTTTCTGATAAATATTTAACAGCTACCAGTGGGATTACTGCATATTCATGAAGAATCACTGCATATAATTAAAACAAAGCTGAGACTGTTTAATTGGTGCATGTTAGATACAAAATGTTGCTCTGCTACAAGATGATAAACTACACAAAGCAATTATCAATGACTGCACATTAACATATCATGAATATTCAAATTTTAAGATTCATCTAAAGGACATTGATTCTTTTCCTCTTCCTAAGATCTTGCAATATTTAAATATTCATGATATGCAAATTATTTTTGCATTAAGTAAATGAACCAAGTATTAACAAAAAGACATCATTTACTGACTTTCAAAAGCAAACTCTTGTTCAACATGGATACCTAACAAACATCACGAGGGTCACTCATTCTACAGAATGTATCTTGTTATAAAGTTAGTTATATAATAAAATGTACAACAGATTTATAATGGCTGCATCACTGTTTCTGCACTTCTTACACACACGACTCCAGCGGAATCTAACATTTGGTTATGTACACTGGAGAAAGTTTGACAAAGAGCACAAAAAATCCTTTAGTCACATGAAGTACGGGAGATTCCTTTAATTTGGTAATATTAGAACATCCCCTGATTCTTTTATTAAATAATTATAATATTGGTAGCTTTGTAATATACCCTCAGAAACTTAAAACGTAACAAAAACATATACACCAGATGTTCACACAATCTCCCCCTCCCCCCACTCCTCTAAAAAATCAATAATCAATAATAATAGTTAATTAACAAATAAAGAGTTAATTATTTAATTAGATCCTATCCTTTGCTGGCTTGGATGGCTAGTTTTTTCAGGGTTGGGGTGTCGAATGACTTTGGTCTCTCGATGGGGAGTCCCAGGGCGCGGTCCCAGATCAACGATGCCATACAGCCTAGAGCTCGCGAAACGCCAAACAAAACAGTGTAATAATTCATCTCTGTCATTTTGTAGTGCTGTAAAGAAAAACAAAACTGTGTAATAGTGGGCGTCGACATTTGGTCACTTTTATAGAAAGGATGTCAGATCCACCTTACCACTGTGGTGGTCAACATTTGGTCATTTTAATTTATAGATAACAAAGTTCTTCATTACCTGTAATAACACCCCACTGTGGGCGTCAACGTTTGGCCAAGGGTTCTTTGCCTTGCCTTGCTCCAATAAGACATCGGGGACAATTTTGTAAAGCTGAGACACTAATTTAAACATGGGGTCGTTAGGAAGCTTCTCTAAGGCAAACTCTCTCTGACACGTGTAGCGGGGGTCCGTCTTTCTTAGGACGGCATGGCCGTATCCAGGAACAACCTGAAACACATCAAATATACAACATAATCTTGATGTAGAACGGTATGACAATAGCCTGGAATCACCTGAAAATACATCACATATACATATGATTTTTTTCGTTTGAGGAACGAATTAGACAGAAATCAATTTCTACTTGGTGTGATAATGAATTACTTTTTCGGAATTACAAGGTTTTCATTCGAATACCTGGTGTATATCACATGGTTCTTTAGAACCGGTCTCGTTAGCAAGGCTATATAAGAGGTGAATAGTGGTTTAAATACCAGTTTAGGACGACACGTAGAGCACGATAAAGTTTAAATTTTATCATGATTTATTCAATCAAACATAAACTTGTATATACAAATTGATTTTCATATTTTGCATATGTTATGTACACTGCACAAATAAAGCTACTGCGTGTTGTTGCTATGTCCAAATGGTGTGTTTGTTGTTTATTGTACTTTCATTTGAAAGTGATGAATGGATTTAGAGTAGAAAATATATGGTCCAATATATATATCTTAATGTAGAACAGTATGACAATAGTCAGGTACAACCTGAAAATATATCACATATGGTCTAAGTTGAAAGATTAGCCTATGTAGAATACTTCTATCCTACTTCTGTACTGATCAGCCCGGGAACTAGGGAACCTAAATCTAATATACACCAAATTTTATCTCATACTTAGATATCTTGAGAAAACTTTCGATACATAATGAAGTGAGTAAAATGTCCCAAATGTTTTTCCTTTTATACTTTTTATAATTTTAGCTTTTATACATGTATCTCAAATCACTAGATATTGCAAAGATTTTTCTTCATGTTCAAGATACCAAGGTTTGACTGAGTTTCAAAGTGACATACAGTACTGTACACATGTAGGAATGCCATTAAACACAAAATTTCTCAGGCAAATTATCATACTGAAAGATAATAGCAAAACAAACTAGTGCTAATTGTAACGGGGACCGTTACAGATGTTCCCCAAACGCTCCCCATGTCCCTTATTCCTCTAAGACCTTTTATAAATATGCTAAGTACCCCAGGATTTCATTTAAGAATATAAAAGTTACAATGATATCAACTATCAATGATATATTGTTTAACATTTTGCATACACGCACACGTACATGTACATGCATATGCAAGATGATTATGGCATGTTGATTAAGCGATTAACATATCTTTCTATCCTGCGAATCAAAGAAAAAATTACATATATAAATTTACCATTTTTCAAGCATATGTCATATTTTTAATATATCGATTCACATTTTACGTCTCTACTTATTTTAACCTCGGGCTCAAAGTTGGTTTTATTCCGAAAACAAGGCAGGGTTAAAGTCGACTAAGGGTATCACGCCAATACCTAACCAATCAAAATGAACTTATTCAATAGTAGTTCCATACATGGAAAAGGGATTTTCCTTTCTGTTCAGAACTTTTAATATTTCCTTTCAGGCCATTTTGACAACTCTGATACCTGTGCCTGGTAAATTTTATATACTTTGTAAAAAGATATATAAAGGTTTTTTGACCGGAACTATTCATTTTCTCCAATGCATGGGGGCTACTCTCTGGGTTTTACAAGAGATGTTTAAAAAGACATTCGTGTCAGCTAATGTGACCAATATTGTTTAACACCTTCTTATTAATATTTTTTTCATGAATGCAAATATCTGTTTATTTTACGAGGGAGCGTACATGTATATTGATTTTTAATATACCGAAAATCGCTATTTCTGGGGATTGCGTAATTCTAAAAAAATTCAAATAAATTTCAAAGGTAAATTAAACAAAGGATGCTTGGTATTAAAATATTATTTCAAATCAGTAGAATTGAATGCTATTAACGACATCTGAATAAATAGGCTATAAAAGGCTTATATGCCAAATTTGGTCATCTGCACTTTAGTTTTAAACACGACAGGATTTGTAATTTTTTCTGTATAAATTAATAATTTCTATATACTTTGGAAACTCAAATGAAATATTTTAATACACTTTCCTCGAGCTCTTTTCTGCAGTTTTCCTGAAATTTTATGTGGGTCCGAGGTGTTATTTGAGTTTAACAGTGATTCTTTACGTTGCCATTAAT
Organism: Saccostrea glomerata; assembly: GCA_003671525.1. Classification (NCBI taxonomy): domain Eukaryota; kingdom Metazoa; phylum Mollusca; class Bivalvia; order Ostreida; family Ostreidae; genus Saccostrea; species Saccostrea glomerata. Next base: position 98,375 of record PRKT01001115.1, read on the forward strand.
TTGATTTGTTTGTGTGTGTGTGTGTGGGGGGGGGGTATTTTTATTCTTAACCTATTTAACGTTGGAGTTGAATCTTGTATCTTATTCCAAGAACTTAAGATTGATTGTGACATTTGGATGAAAGGTCAAGGTCATTAAAAACCACCACCTCTTTAACTTCTAACCCGTCAACCGAAATGAACTCTGAAAGGTGTTTCTAGATACATGTACATGTACATCATGTTTCTTTTTACCCTTTGGTCAAGGACAAAGGTTAAGGTCGATTTCAAGTTCATAGGTCAAGGTGATTTTGGTAAATAGCTAATATCAACATTTTATTCAGGTTACCAGTGACCTTGACCTAAGTTTCAAGGTCAAGGGTAAAAAGATCTGCATGCTTCAGTATGTTACATGTCTTGACATTTAGAAGTTTTTAATTCTCCATGAACATCAAACACTCAAGTATACTGTCTTTTAATACATTGTGTGCGGTCGCATGTGCATGCACGTCCATGCCTTTAATTTGTGATAGCAGTTTAATGTAGGCAATCATTATATCTATTCATATTTGAAATTTCACCCTGTATTATTGAGAACCAAGAAAGTTGTAGGCATTTAAAGTTTTAGCCAATCAGATTGCAGCACACATGCATGTGCGTGCGTTCATGATTATTCTTATAAATCATGCTGTAGATCTTCATAATGTAAGACTATGTTCAAAATTTCAAAGGATTTTGTCAGAAAACAAAATAGATATTTAGACTTTTAGTTTCAGCCAATCGCAGCGAAGGGCACCTGCATGCGCGTGAGATCTTGCTATTTTGACCATGTCATCATGTCTATACTACTATTATATCCTTATATTATGAGTTTCAAAGCATTTCATCCAATATTAAAAAAGTTACGGCTAAATCTATTTTATTGGTCATATCACGTGTTACACGTGCGCGCACATGCACGCACGTGCGCGCAAAATGACCTTCGTTCCGCACATCTACATAACATACCTAGTGACCCTAAAAAGGTTTCACCTAGATCGGATGAGTAGTTTACGAGAACACTCGCGGACAAAAAAGTACCGGAGAACAAAGAAAAAATTCAGAAAAAGTAAAAACAATATGTTCCCAAACTTCGTTTGGGGAACATAATAAAGGTGTCACGCAGAACTGACATCAGGGTAGATCTTAATATGTTTTTATCATCGGCGTCTGAACCGGGGGGGGGGGGGGGGGGGGGGGGGGTCGGGGGGGTGGGGGTGGTTAGTTAGCCCCCTCCCCAACTTTTTCAGCAAATATATACAAAACTAGTGCTAATTGTAACGGGAACCGTTACAGATGTTCCCCAAACGCTCCCCAACTCCTTTTTGGTGCCATATTCCCTGTAAGCTTCATTAAATAAGACAAACTCTGTGCAATTTTGACTTTAACAACGTTTTTCAGCAGGATACCGATGATATTCAAATTTTAGCATTGCACCCGTGCGCATGTGAATGCATGTGCGTTATGATCATATCATCTTGTCTACACTATCTACATATCTTAATATACAATATATTAAAGCATTCAGTCTAAAAGTATGAAAAATCACTCTTTCAAACGTATTTTTCATTTCACTCGTTCCAAATGCACGCACGTGCGTGCACGTGCATGATGACCATACCTTCTTGTAGGAGTCCCTTATATCTATCTATATTTTAAATCCCATCCTGTTTGGTTGAAAAACAAGGGAGTTATAGCCATTTCAAGTTTAAGCCAATCAGATTGCAGCACACGTGCATGCGCGTGATTTCATGATTTTTTTTGTGCATCATATTGTAGTATATCCTAATGCATGACTATGTTTTAAATTTCAAAGCATCTTGTCAAAAAACAAAGGAGATATAATCATTTAAAGTTTCAGCCAATCAGATTGCAGCACGCGGGCATGCGCATGCTTTCATGAAAATTCTTATATATCACGCTGTAGATCTTCATAATGTAGGTCTATGTTCAAAATTTCAAAGGATTATGACAAGAAACAAGAAAGATATTGAGACTTTAGTTTCAGCCAATCAGAGCAAAGCGCACGTGCATGCGCGTGAGATCTTACTTTTTTGACCATGTCATTTTGTCTATCCTTCTTATATATACTTATAATATGAATATCAAAGCATTTCATCAATAATTTAAATAGTTACGTCTGTTTCAATTAGATTGGACATTTCTCGTGTTGCACGTGCGAGCTCTTGCAAGCACATGTGCATGCACATGCTTTCATGATAAATCTTATATTACAGGCTGTAGATCTCCCTAATGTATGACTATGTTCAAAATTTCAAATGATTTTATCAAAAAACAAAAAAGATATTGAGACTTTAGTTTCAGCCAATCAAAACGAAGTGCACGTGCATGCGCGTGCGATCTTGCTATTTTGACCATGTCATCTTGTGCACACTACTAATATATCCTTACATTATAAGTTTCAAAACATTTCGTCACAAAATAGAAAAGTTACGGTTATATCCATTATATATTGGTCATTTTAAGATTTGCACGTGCGCCTTCCAAAACCTATGTTAATGAATTACTGTTATCAGTTGGTTATGTACAAGAGAGCAAACATACTCACATTCTACATTAAATTTAAAATGATAAAGCCAGAGTTACCTTTCCTGACTGGAGGGTGTTCCACACGAAGTCTCTAAGCTTCTCATCTGATACAGAATCTCCCAACTCCTGCTGCACTTGTGTCAACCAGACTAGCACTTCCTGTCAAAGTGAAAGTCAAATTAGAAACTAGCACTGTCTGTCAAAGTGAAATTTTAAATTTATCATTTCTTGTTGAAACGAAAGTCAAATTATGCAAGCAACAAGTTTTTGTCAGTGGTACACTGTAAAGATAAGAAGAAAACTGAGCTTATGTGATTGGTTATTTTACATAACATCTAACTTGACTGGATGGTTACAAAAGCCACCCAAACTAATTGGATATAAACTGATGGTAGAATTTGTAATCTTGAACCTGATTGGCTAGACCGTGAAGTGGCCCGGCGAGACCGTTCATTCCTCCCGCGAAGCTGATGTAGGGGTCAGAGAGGGCGCTGGCAATCAGGTGAGTGGTGTGGGCGCTGACGTTACCGCCCTCATGGTCACTGGAAGAAAGAAATAAATAAAAAGTTCACCACAAGCAGCATTTTTTCCAATAAAATAGAGAAAACAATTAGTTTTGTTTAACTGACTATTATTTGATAAATATTGAATAATTTTTTTCCCTGTATAATAGATTCAAATCTGTATGCATAATCAATCACGTGCACATTAAGATTTTCCTTCTGGACCAGTCAAGACCAACATGTATCCTATTCATATAGGGAATGTAACTTATAGGGAGTTCATATTTTAAAAGGTGTCCCTTGCTTTCATCTATACAATCAAAATGAAAGGATGAAATCCAGACTTAGTATAACATACCTGTGAATCGTGAGGTACAGTCTCATGAGCTCGGTGAAATTTGGGTCATCGTATCCCAGCATGCTTGTGAAGTTGTAGCTCCAGTCTTTGTCCATATCTACGACTCCAACTGAGGTGCCGGCGCGGTACAGATTCCTGTAGATAATGGCAGCAATGGTGGGAAGTCTGGCTATCAGATCCATAGCATCTTCATAGGCGTACTAAATAATTACAGAACAGATATAATATACTGCATTCTCATACTCATAGGCAGATTAATAACAAGAGATATTTGTAAAACACTTATGCCCCCCAAAATAATTGAAATTTTCCAAGTCCAAAGGATCTGTCAAAAATGGTCTGATTGTACCCAAAACAATACTTGACCTAGATATTCATATGATCAAACTGTAAACTAAATTTCATTTCAATATGCAAAATTTTGGCGAAGAAAATGAATGGAAACTGCAAATAATTGAAATTTTTCTAAGTCTAAGGGGCGTAACTTTGTTCAAAATGGCCTGATCTTACCCAAAACAAAAATTGACCCAGATATTTCTATGAAAAATCTGTATACCAAATTTCATTTCAATATGCACAATCTCTGCATAGAAAAAGAATGGAAACTGATGCTGGACCGACAGACAGACTGACCAACAGACAGCAGCAAAGCAATATGCCCTCCCTTCTCTAAAGGGGGACATAATATAATGCCAAAATACAGTGAGAGGAGAGAACCATCATACAGTCAAATCTTCCCAGTTTCTCTAGACACCCTTACCTCCCAGTACTTAAGTTTGTTTACTATTTCTGAGTAAGCCTTACCTCCCAGTACTTAAGTTTGTTGACTCCTCCTGAGTAAGCCTTACCTCCCAGTATTTGAGTTTGTTGACTCCTTCTGAGTAAGCCTTGGCGAATTTACTCTCACTGTTGAGGACCGTGATGGCGGCACTAAACTGGGTCATCGGGTGAAGATTGTGAGGGAAGTTATTCAACATTGTGATGACGTGGTTAGGGAGGGGAGAACGTTCATTCCACTCCTGTAACAGAAAGATAATACTTTAACATTTTAATGACCCACAACACATAATAATAATCATTCCACAACAAACACATCTGACATGATGTTAAAATAAAGGGAATATTTACTATCAAACCTCAAACCAATCTGACATGATTTACTGGGATAAATTTGCATCATGGAAATCTGAGTATTAAATTAACTTCTAAAATATAACTAATTCAACATCCTGCATAATTGTAAACAAGAACTGCTTTAGATATAAATACTGGAAAGAGAGTAGATCCAACTTTAACTCAGGTTAACTAAATAATCCACCTTCCTTTGATCCAGGTGACCTTTTTAACCCCATCTACCTTTAACTCAGGTAGGGGTGAAACGATACGCCTCCTTCACGGTTTGATACGTATCGTAAAATTTGGTCTCGGTTCGGTTATTTTCGATACGATACATTTTAATAGAAGCAAACATATTCAACTGTTGTTTTGTTCTATCTTTAACTTATCTAGTCAAAAAAATTATATGTAAAATGGATATAATAAATAGATTTAATTGATTTGTCTATTAAAAATTAATTTACAAACTTTAAGTCCACAAAAAGGATGAGGTGACTTGCGGCCCCCCTTAAATTGACAAAAAATAAAATATCTATTTTTAAATCAGGTGAGCTTATTTACCCTGCCTACCAACAGGTATGACTCAGGTGAGCTAATTAATGCAGCCTACCTTTAACTCAGGGGAACTAATTAACCCCACCTACCTGTGACTTGTGAGCTATTTAACCCCACATACCCCACCTACCTATGACTTGTGAGCTATATAACCCCGCCTACCTATGACTTGTGAGCTATATAACCCCGCCTACCTATGACTTGTGAGCTATATAACCCCGCCTACCTATGACTTGTGAGCTATATAACCCCGCCTACCTATGACTTGTGAGCTATATAACCCCGCCTACCTATGACTTGTGAGCTATATAACCCCACCTACCTATGACTTGTGAGCTATATAACCCCGCCTACCTGTGACTTGTGAGCTAATTAACCCCCCTTACCTGTGACTTGTGAGCTATATAACCCCGCCTACCTGTCACTTGTGAGCTAATTAACATCCCCCACCTTTAACTCAGTGAGCTAATTAACCCCGCCTACCTTGGTTATGGCGTCCACCTGTTGCTGTGTAGGAATGTCTCCGGTGACCAGGAGCCAGAACAACCCCTCAGGTAAAGGCTGCTCTCCCCCCTTAGCCATGGGCAGCAGCTTCTGGCATTCTGGGATACTGTAACCACGGAAACGGATTCCCTCATCCGGGTCAAGGACAGATGTTTCTGTGACAAGGCCGCGGATACCCCGCATACCACCATACATCTACAGAGATATCAGTTCATGAAACCATGGATATTATCTATCATACCACCAGTACATTTTCAGAGATATCAAAATAGATAAAAATCAATACAGATATCAGTGCACAAGACCAATTCTAAACAAATAATTTATGCGATACATATCCCTATAAAATAGCCTTTACAAATGGATGAATTCACCTCTTCACTTCAAAATCATTGAAAGCCCTACACAACTATACTGTCTGACAATTCATAATACTGTAAACCAACTTTTATTCGCGTGCGAGAAATTTTCGCGAGCATCGTTATCGCAAATATTTCCCGCCGCAAACCGGTCCTTAAAGTGAATGAGTCTATTAACAACAGATCCAAAAAGGTTTGATCGCGAAAATTAATAGTCGCAAACTAGTTTTTCCCAGGTAAATCGCGAAATAAAGTTGTCGCAAATAAAAGTTGGTTTACAGTAAGTTATTATTCATTTTTAGGTATTTGTACCTTTGTGAACTCTCTAACGTTGGTTTTTCCACACTCTTTAGTTATTATTTAGTTATGACTAAGTTATTTTTAGTTACTCTTGAGTTATTACTTAGTTATTTTTAGTTATTTGTACTCACCATGTCCACCGTGACCTCTCAGACCTTGGTTTTCCTGTACTCTTTAGTTATTATTTAGTTATTATTTAGTTATTTTAGTTTTAGTTTATAGTTTTAGTTATTTGTACTCACCATGTCCACCGTGACTTCTCCGACCTTGGTTTTCCCGTACTCTTTACGGAATGCGATCACTTCCTGTTGTTTCTCCGGGATTTTGACTGTTAACACCTCCTTAAGATTCTGCAAAACAATTTACTTAATAAGTCCAGCATCCATAGTTTAATACAAATATTCTTAAAGAAAACAAAAAAAATTAACTTTAAGTGAAGATGCATATTTTACCAAATACAAATGTACAGTTTTTTTGTGAAGAAAATGTAAGGTCCCCTTTTGTTGTATATATAATTATAGATGTGGAAGCTGAGCCTCTCAAAAAAACTTGAAACTAATACAACATGTATAATATTTATTATAAAGAAAAACAAAAAAATATATATCTCATACCCAGACTTTCCCGTTGTGTGACACAACTTATTGGGACATTGTTTTCTCAAACATGTTTTATATCAACTAAGCCATCACTGACAAAGTAATTTAAGTAAAAATAATGTTCCGTTCATGTGTCTTCCTTATTTTTCACTTTAAAAGTTGCGTAATTTATGATCAAGTTTCACATTTGCTCTAGAAAGGTAAATACTCTTCCTTACACAACAAAGGTAGCTAAAGTAAATCAGAAATCATAGAACCTATTGATTGACATTCCATTCTTCCTTATAAGTTATACAGAACTCATTGTTTGTAGCTTTTATATTCACACTTCCTAAGTTACAGAGAATTTCATTAACCAGCAATTTCTCTACCCTGCATTGGAATGCTTCAGGTATGGATTTAATTGGTGGAAAAAATTATCAAATTAGAACGAAGAGGAATTTTCTGTTGAGTCAAAAAATGATTAATAAAAATTATCAAAAAATTATTTAGAACAAAGGGAAATTTTCTGTTGTGTCAAAAAAATGAATTAATTTATAAAAATCATCAATATAGAACAAAGGGGAATTTTCTGTTGTATCAAAAAATGAATTAATTATGATTTATTCTGATCTCTTTATCCATCTAATCTACTAGATAATTTAAGGAATTAACAAAACGTTGTGTTGAAATGTTCATATCCCTTATATTCTCATATTTTCAAGTTATAATAAAAATACTCCTAGATTATCATCCTCGCCCACCCAGACTTTTTATCCCAAACTCAATTTTTTGTTTTTCAATTTTTCTTTTTCTGATTTTTGATTCCAGGGATCAGTAATCTACTACCATTCAACTTTAATTTGTTTTAAATCTTGGGAATGTCAGCATGATTTTGACAGATAAAAATTCCTGTAATATTTATCAAACAAGAGTCATTGGATGTGAAAGATTGTTGATGATATGTAGTTAGAAATAAAAAGACCTCTATTTTGATTTTTATTCTGGTATAACAGAAAAAATCTACACCAATTTACTAGGTCTATAAAAATTCTGTAAAATAAAAAAAAATCAATAATATAAAACCTGCAGATTCGGATGAGAATCTAAGAATTTTTATTAGTCTCGTCCATAATGTCAGATGTTGACATTAGCTGTTTAAACACAGCTGTCCTGTCTCATCATAACTGATTTATAGTTCTTTACTACCAATTTAAGAGTAACCCTTCAAGTGAAACATTTGTGTATAAATTTTTATTTGGAAAGAAATGCAATGTCCTGCTTTTCTGCATTTAAATTTGGAATGCTTAGTCTCACAATTTGGAAAAATAAATGTTTTTTTTTTTTGACATTCTGAGTATTACTATTTACTTTTCTAAGTACAGTTATAAAGTGTTTGTGTGTGTGTGTTGGAAGGGGGGGG
>PRKT01001115.1:107855-130600 GCA_003671525.1 Saccostrea glomerata
GGGGGGGGGGGCAAATTCACTTTTTCTTTGGTTTCCTAAATTTATTAGCTCTGCAAATTTCAGGAGGGGGTTCTCCCCGACCCCCCTCTAGATCTGTGCATGAATCCAATCATATTATTACTTCCCTGGTTTGCCCACTCCACAACCGCGGGCTTTATCCCTGTGTCTCATCAATTGTAAGATTCTGAAAAACAAAATCGATTTAATTCTCACTGGAGTTTACCCCCTGCCTGAATTACATGTACAATTAAGTTGTTTACTCGACAGGAGAGGAAGAAATAACGTACACGGGTTGATGACTGATTTCCAATTTAACAGAAAATTGTACAACTTTTTAAGGGTATACATATATAAATCAATTTTAATACGTTTCCAAGAAGAAAAAAGAAGGGAGGAGTCGGACACTTTTTGTCTTAAAATGATACAGGAATTATAACGATAAAACGATTTTATTTTAGGGCTTTAATTTAGATAGATTTTGAGGATATTGTGCTCTCCCAAAATTCGGGAAGAAAATTTATACATAATAATTGAAAAATTCAATTTTTTATACAGCATCCCGGACAGTGTATATAAATTAATTTCTAATAAGTTTCCGAGAAGAAACAAAAAGGGGGCTACAATGTGTCTCAAAATAATACAGGAATGATTAACATTGTAACAATTTTATTTGTGGACCAGAATGAAACGTGGGTCACAAAAATAAAATTAAGCTTGTTAAAGCTGTTCACCATGGCCAGTAATTCTGGAAAAAATGAAAAAGATTTTAATGTAGCGTAACCATTTGCACCTTCTACAACAATTCCACCCCCCCCCTCTCTCTCTCTCTCTCTCTCTCTCTCTCTCTCTCTCTCTCTCTCTCTCTCTGTCTTCTTACATAATTATACCTGCATACCTTATATCCATACGTGTCCATTTGTTCTTCGTGCGTATTTTTGTTCATTTCTCTGCATTGGCGAGGACACTCTAAGATGGAAAAAAAACTGGTGCCAAATCTTGTTAATGAATAAACATGATAAAATACTAATATCTAAAATCAAATTTGTTTTATTTTTTCATGTTTTTCGCAATATGAAAATAAGAATAAAATGAGCACATGATCCTGTATGTGGTTGGGAGTGACAAAACTTAATTTCAAGTAAAATATTTCTTTCTGGTTATGAAGGAAAAAGACGTAGCTGTATAAGAACTTAATCATGTTAATTGTCAGATTGATTATTTCAAAGTCAGTTTCAAATTAAATAGCTGCGACACATCTGAGTGACTGAGTGAGTTCATTAAAAGTGTTTCAGAATGTTTATACTTCGGTGACTGAGTCAAGAGAAAATTTGTCGGATACTTTTTTTAAGCAGACGTGCACGCGCAATCAATACACAAAACCAGCGCATGCGTTCTCTGTTCTGCGGCAGATTGTCTCGACTGCATTCCATCAGCTGAGAAGATTACATAACGTAAGTAAAATATATTTATATACATCATGCAGTTAATAACACTTAGGTTATCGAATGCATTTTATATCCGAACAAATCTTTATCAGAATTGGAGAGAAGCAATCAATTTGATGTATGATGATTCATTTTTTTTTTTTTTTTTGGAATGAAAAGCCCATCATAAATATGAGCAGATTTATTAACATATTTTAACCAATAAACCCGCTGCAGTGATCTAACATCTATCAAAAATACTATAGCCAAAAATATGGACTGTAGTAAAGGTGGAATTTTTTTTCCATTCCTGGGAAATCAGAGGTTTGTAACGGGTAGAATAAAAAGTTAAGATTTCTTATTTTCTTATAATTTTAGACTACGACCCCTAGCTATAGAAAATTCCCATTTTCTTCAACCTTAAAAATGAATTCTAAAATTCCGCAAAAAGGAAAAAAAGTCGATGAAAATATATTTAAAATACCTAACAGAGCCGTGCTGCAGCAGACCACATTAATTAAGTCGACAGGTATCGATTTTTACCGTGAATTGTGCAGTCTGTCTGCAGTGATTACGTCGGCTATGAAATACATGGGCGGATCAAAACATCAACCCAGACAGCATGACTACGTTGGGCCAACGTTGGCTAAAGGTTGTACGGTTGGTCTTTAGTTGGCGTTGGGAAGACAATGTTGGGCCAACGTTGGACCAACGTTACCATGTGAATAACCTCTTTAGTACCCAACCATGTTGGGTTTTTTACGTTGGCCCAACGTTGGTCCAACATCAACTAATTTCGTTTCGTTATATTTTCTAATGAAGTTTAGGTTCAATGTTGGCCCACTGTTGGCCCAACGTTTGTAATGCAACCTTAACCAAACTGTCAACTTAATCTGGTAGCAGTATGTTGGCCCAACGTTGGCCCAATGTAAGCTTGAGTGTTTGTTTTAAGTGTTCTTTTATAGTAAGAATAAGTACATTGGGCCATTGTTGGGCCAACAGTTAGATTGCAAACTAAAGGATAATGTGCATGAGTTGGGGGCATTACGTTGGCCCAAATTGGCCCAGTGTTTGTTATACACTAGGCTTTTATGAAAAGATCATTAATTTCTTCCATAGCAATGAGACTAAACTCACTATGGTTTATTGATGACAAGTATACTTTTCTGTTATTAATATCCACTTCTCAAAAAATCTTCTCTATATAGTGTCTGTTTATAAATTTTGAAATCTTAATTAACCTTAAACTTTGAGTGTAATTGTAAGATTTGTTTCTCTCGTATACGATTAACGAAAAGTCATTATAAAAGGAGACTAAATAAAAGTTTTTCTTACATTAGTTTACCCGGTAATATATAAACGACCGAATAAAAGTTAATATAATATGGAAACTAAAAGTTCCCAGGGACGGGATGTGAATGACGCATAAATCAAGATAACCCAGCCAGCTTTATAATTGCATTCAAACAAAAGTTAGGCGAGTCGCTAAAACTGAAAGAGTCGCAGCAAATTTAAAACACCAAAATGTGGAGAGCTGTCAAGTTTAATTTCTCACAGCTGGCTGATAAACTCAAAATGCAGAGGAAGTTACAGAAAGGTTGGGATTTTAAAAATTTGGTGCACACAACGACTAACGGCGAAGTCCTAAAAGAAATGTAAGTAAAGTATTATTATATTTGAAAACTATAGCTACTTCTTTTATAAAATGATTCAGTTTATATGAAAGACATCATATATCTTTCATTGTATATCATGACGAGAAATGAAATAGATAAGAAAATTTCAGTATATATATGGTAAGGTGTGTTTAATGGTAAATTCTTTAGTATTTAAACAGGGTTAAATGCATCAAGAGTTAATCAAAAAAATAAATATTTCATCAATTTTCAAAGATATTAATATATTCACTTTTCTTAACAGCTATATATTGTTCTTAGACGGGGAAATGTGCTGTGTCAGTGTGCATTAATTTGCAGCAGATATAGAACTTCATACTGGTTCATTGATGACAATGAAGAAGGAGGAAAAAAATGGAAAAAAAGTGAATATGTGAAAAACAATTGCAATCCGAAAAAGACTAAAGAAGGACGTTTCAAATGCTCTTGGATTATACTATTTGTGTCTTTAAACAATATTTTACTGAAAAGAGGGATTGATAAAAATTGAAATTAAAATATTGCCAAGTTGTGTTGTATTCTATAGTTATGGGATTTTACAAGTTTTTGTGAACAAAGGAATGGTTCTGGAATTGATGTTAGGTGATGTTTGAAAGAAGATTGTGTTTGAAATTGAAATTTTAACTCCCTTATTATATTAAACGTTTTAGATTTTTCTGTGTGCCGAATCCAGTCAATCATAGAAGCAAGTGATGCAGAGGAAGTGTGGAGTATAAATCAACATCTTGAATACATTTTAAGGCAGAAACGTGAAAGCAAGACGTATTATTATTTATTCTTAAACTCTGTAAGCCTTGGCAAATGTTTTTGTTTAATTATTGTTATAATATTGAAGCAAACTTAACAGAATTTGTTAGAAACTAACAAATAAATTGTACAGTTTATCACTTTTTTCTTTTGCCTCATTGTCAACATTAGCTAGTTATTAATTTTTGTCAAGATGGATTAATTTTGAATTGAAATCATTATTTATATAGGATAGGTTGGGCCTCTGTTGGCCCTACGTTGAAAAAATAATTATCCGTAAAATAATAATGGACCATTGTTTGACCAACACAGGTACCGAACACTGGACCCCCATTGAGCCACCGATGGTATGTTGGTGAACGGACGTTGGGCCATTGTTGGGCCAACACAAAATGTACATTGGGCCAATGTTGGGCCATTGTTGATAAAATCACTGCTGGTAATTAACGTTGGGCCAATGTTGGGCCAACGTTGACCAAATGCTGTAATAAAATAGGCTAACGCCGTGCCAACGTTGGGCCAACATGTTGGGCCAACGTAGGGCCGATGAGCAAACTTGCATTGGGCCAACGTTAGGTAGCCAACGTTGGACCAACGCAGTCAACAACTGTGCGCCAACGTTGGCCCAACATAGTCATGCTATCTGGGAAGGTATAAATTACAGATTCTGAGTCAGCATATAATCACTGACTGGAACATATTCTACATCTAAAATCTAGCCATGGAATGAAAATTATACAGGTGCGGATCAAGGCAATATTTATAAGTACTGCATGTAAAATCTAGATATGACATGAAAATAATACGGGAGCGGATCATGGCAATATTAAGCCTAAGCGCTGCATGTAAAATCTAGCTATGACATGAAAATAATACAGGAGCGGATCATGAAAATTATAGGATAAGTGACCGGCATATTAATAGAGCCACGGATCAAGATCATCCAATTCTTAATTGTTTTTTTTTCTTATGCCATTAGTCCGAAAAATCTGACGTTTTTCTGGCTATTTTTACGATTTTGATATTTTACATGCCAGGAAAAGTCCGAAAAATCTGACGTTTTTCTGGCTATTTTTACGATTTTGATATTTTACATGCCAGGAAAACGTCAGAACCGGCGCCATTACGAAAACTGGGAATTTCACCGTCTTCAACCGAAGTTGATTTTCTATACTTGGGAACCGAATTAGATGCCGAAATCACAATTTATCAATGGCCTAATGCTACTAGAACTCACCAATAGCGATGAATAGAAATTACCACTCCACATTCCGATTCAGAACTTGCACGATTAATTATTTTAAAATGCACGAAATGAAAACAAATCTCGACAGTCAGAAAAAATGTGTTTATCGGATTATATTATTTCATAAACGAAACATAAAAACGATGTTGGTGAGTACTATAGGTTTTGTACTATTGATAATATGTGAATTCAGCATTTAATTCGGTTTACAAGTATCGAAAATCAACCTCTGAATGCCGCCTCCGGTCGGAGGCGGCGATTTCCCAGTTTTCGTAATGGCGCCGGTTCTGACGTTTTCCTGGCATGTAAAATATCAAAATCGTAAAAAAGCCAGAAAAACGTCAGTTTTTTCGGACTATTATGCCATATGTTTGGCACGCCAAATTCACAAAAATGAGCTAATCATAATTTCACAATCGATAAACTAGGTTTATCGGTTGTAAACTATAGTTTACGGACTGCAAACTATAGTGAACAACGTTGATCTATATTTTACATATGTATACTATAGTTAACGCGATAATCTATGTTTCACAACCGTAAACTACCCGGTATACTTAACACCGAAAACTATCATTTGCGATTGCAAAACATAGATTATCTGATAAATACAGTTTCACGATTTGTAAACTATAGTTTACAAACTGTAAACTATAGTTAACGATCTGATAAATATAGTTTCACGATTTGTGAAACTATTATTAACAACTCTTTACTATAGTTTACGATTGTACACTATAGTTTACAAACGTGAATCTATTTTTATCAACAAAATCTATTGTTAACGCTTATTACAGACAGATAAACTAAGATTATCATTCGTAAACTATAGTTAACAACCGTTAAATATAGTTTTACAGATGAAAACTATACTTAAAAAATCGTTAACTATAGTTTACGATTTGTAAACTATAGTTTACAGTCGATAAACCTAGTTTATCAATTGTGAAACTAGGTTTAGCTCATTTTTGTGAATTTGACGTGCCATAGTTAACTGTTAACTGATAAATATAGTTTCAATTTGTGAAACTATGATTAACAAATCTTAACTATAGTTTACAATTGTAAATTATAGTTTACAGACGTAAATCTATGTTTATGAACAGAATCTATGTTAACGTTTTATTACAATTAAAGAGATAAACTTAGATTAGCATTCGTAAACGATCGTTAACAACCGTTGAATATGGTTTTACAAATGAAAACTATAGTTAACGAATCGTTAACTATAGTTAAAGGTTTGTAAACTATAGTTTACAGTCGATAAACCTAGTTTATCACTTGTGAAACTAGGTTTAGCTCATTTTTGTGAATTTGGCATGACATACATATGCACATGGCACATCTGACAATTACATGTACATGTATTGTAAACAAGGTATACATATATATTCAAATATTTCAGTTAAAAAGAAATGTTTACACACATATTATATGCTACAAAGGATTTCTTCGCTGTGAAGCGCTGAACAAAAAATTTCCCATCTCAGAGATATTTAATAATAATAATGAACTCAAATCAATTTTATCAAACAGGATCGAACTACTACAGTTTCTTTGACCGATCTGCAACATGTAGTATAATCAAGAGCGGATCCAGGTTATGATGTAAAATAAAATTTGCCTTGGTCAGGAAATGTATATTCCTCATTACAACCACTTAAAAATTTTTATATTACTCAATAAAGTGAGCATAACTTGATGACAAGGTCTTCCCCGAGGAAAATAATTCTAACCCAGACCCGATATATAGAGATAAAGGTACACATTTAATGAAGAAAAAAGCATACATGTCATTGAAGATTGTTAATTCGCAATTTATGAGATATATAAACTCTATGGTCCTGAGCCAATTTTATTTGGCCGTTTTAATTGCTAGGGCTCTCGAAATTATACCAAACAGAAATAAAATATTTGTCCCTTCATATATCTTTTTTAAACTCTGGTCAGAAAATTCTGATTTACATATTAATTTCAAACTATACCAAATATCCACTTTGTTTTAAAAAAACTCCCCTGTTGTCCCCCTGTGAGGAACTGACAGGGGGACAACAGCTAGGGGATTTTTTTGGAATCGAAGTGGATATTTGGTGTAGTTTGAAAATAAAATGTAAAATCAGAGACTGACATTTTCCTGTCTCTCCCTGACTTTCTCCTATGATCCCCTGTCGTTATCCCTGCTCTCCCTGTCCAGTCCCTGTCGTCCCCTGTCGTTGTCCCTGTCCTCCCCTGGCCATTCCCTAATGTCCCCTGACATTCTATGATCTTACTGTCCAGTCCCTGTCGTCCCCTGTCGTTGTCCCTGCCTCCCCTGGCTTCCCTAATGTCCCCTGACATTCTCTGATCTCCCTGTCCAGTCCCTGTCGTCCCCTGTCGTTGTCCCTGTCCAGACTGGATTCCCCCTGTTGTCCACTGACATTTATTTCGGCCAAGAATTGGAGTTTAAAATATATTCTTGTTGCAAATTAATGAAGATTGATAAAGTCTTGAAAGCTTTTAAAGTTCTTTTATAAAAATAGAGACTTAGTAATAAGTTAACACATTCTTAAATGCCTTAACTAAATCATCTGTTATATAGTTTCTATGATTTGTATTAATTTTTAAGTTTGGAAGCATTTTAGAAAAATGGCAAACAAAAGCATTGTTTCTAAAGAAGAAATAATTCCAATTTTTTTGCATCTTGTGAAGCTACACGGCATATATTAATATACTTTACAAACCTTTTATCTATATTGTAAAAAAATAATCATTTAAATATTGATCTACTTTGAATCATCTTTTTATTTTTTTCATTAATCATATAAATGGACAAAGTTCTTCACAAAAGGATTTGTGATTATTTTAATTTAATTATTGAAAAAATTGATATTGAAGAAAGCCTATAAGAATCAAAAGGATTAACAGCCTTTCTAAACAGCTTAAGAAATGCGTAATGACGCCTTTTACATGAATAATACACCTTTTAATTGTTGTTATTTGTACATGTATTAAAACATTTTGTTAATCTTAAATAATTTAAATAATTTAAATTAATGATATAACTTTAATTTACAGAATAAGATGTCAGATGTGTTTGTCGCTCTCCCTCCCATAACAAAGAACTGTGTGATATTCGGTAAAAATGCCAACTTACCGCCATCGGACATACAGCAAGTGAACTACTGCGCAGCTGCGAACCATACAACCGGAAGTAAAGTCAAGGTTTATTTTAAAAAAGAATAATTAATGAACTACATAATATTGAAATGCTTTCGGTCTCATTTATTCTCATTTTCATTGTCAATAAGCACACGTAATATTTATTTACATAATTATATGTATCTTTTAGTATATAATTTGCATAACAAATTAGAATGTCTTTATCTAATAGCTTTCAATTATTTTAAATTATCTATGAGCTTTAAGACATATAAAATTTGCAAACAAAAATGAAAATTGAAAAATATAGTCCAAATTTCCTTTATTATTTTCTTTAAATAATAAAATATGAAATTTTAAAATTGACATTGAGTTGAAACTTCGTAATTGTATACATTAGGAACAATTTATGATTTAAGATATTATACTTTATGAAATTTTCTGAAACCTGAGTTAACATCATCCTTAATCAATTTTACATGCAGATTTAAAAAAAAATCATCATTTTATATGTATGGATTTTAATCTTTGTACTTCAGAGAATATGAAATTCAAATTCAATACAATCCCGGTCATGTTGAATCAATGGTCACTTTAGGTCACGTGAGTCATTCAAATTTTTAAATTTCAGGGTCTCTGGGTCAGGATTTCTGGCGTTAGCGTGTTGCTCTAATAATTACTTAGTAAAAATGCATTAATTCTTGGAACAAGTATTCCTTATCTCCTGGGCATGGCAATGAGATTTGTACATATTTATTATGAAGAAATAATGATTAATTTCAGGGTCTTTCGGTCATGTGTATTGGGGAAGGGGGTTATTCTGAAAATGTATTCGAATGTTTTTTAATTTGCTCTTTGATATCGAACCGTTTATGTGCGAAGACGTCTTTTTGAATAATTGTTTCCCAGGGTCAGTGGTTCCTGTTTGATGGGGTGCACGACAGGTTATAAAGTGGAAATGCATATTTTGGTTATTCTATTCTACCTCTGGGTATTAAATAATCAGAGTAAGCATACCAAGTGTATAGTTATGATAACCAACAGCGCCTCGTTCAAAATTGTAAATTTAATAGTGTATGGTTTAAAACAAGAACCAAATGAAATCGCTGGAATGTTGTTTCATTATATACTCAGGTGTACTATAAGGCCCATGGGCCTCTTATTTTACATGGAAATCTGTGAAAGAAATAAAAAGAAATTTCTCATCTATTATTATTAGTAGTAGTGTTACACTGCACTGCAGTTTTGTTTTTTGTTAGACTACACATTTAGAGATAGAACAACGTCCACACACCTATGCTGTGATTCTCAGTCAGTCTGTGGGATCATGGGGAGCGGAAATGGGCGCCAACGATCAGGGAGTCTGCGCAGGATACACTTCCGTCTGTACAAAACTTTCGGGTACAGAGAGTAAAGTTCTAACTCAATCAGACCTTACAAGGTAACCTTTTTATGGTGGTTCAGAGGTTCACTACGTCAAATATGTATATATAACTGTGTTAAGGATCGAAGTTAGGGTTCAACGAGAGAGAGAACGCATAGTTGTATGCTAGCTACATGCATGAGATCAATGTAAAATGGATATTTTGAAATTTATGGATAGCCTCATTGATAAACAAAATATTCAGGTCTAAATTTAATGACATGAAAAAAAACCATTTTCAGGTTGATTTTAGAGAGATCCAGCTCAGCTAAGAGCGGTGTGGACATTGTTACGTCACTGATTGACCAGTATGGACAAGGTGGGACATTAGAAGCTCAGAACCCCTTACCTTACTGCGGGGCTTTCGTTGTCACAGATAGAAACGAGGCTTGGGTGGTGGAATGTGCCGGAAAATTCTGGGTCGCGAAACAAATAACTGGTAAAGGTCCTGATTTTATAAAGATGTAAAAAAAACCATTTTACATAGAAACCTGTGAAAGAAATAAAAAAAAGTTTCTCATGAATTATTAGTATTAGCCCCGTGGGGATCCGGGTTGTAATAGGTCCTCAGTACCCCCTTGCTTGTCGTAAAAGGCGACTAAATGGGGCGATCCTTCGGATGAGACCGTATAAACCGAGGCCCCGTGTCACAGCAGGTGTGGCACGATAAAGATCTCTCCCTGCTCAATGGCCCTGAGTGCCGAGCAAAGGCCAAAATTTGCAGCCCTTCACCGGCAATGGTGACGTCTCCATATCAGTGAAATATTCTGGAGAGGGACGTTAAACAGTATACAATCAATCAATTATTAGTATTACTATTACACTGCACAGCAGTTTTTTTTTCGTTAGACCACACATTTAGAGATAGAACAACCTCCACACACCTATGCTGTTATTCTCAGTCAGTCTGTGGGACCATGGGGAGCGGAAATGGGCGCAAACGATCAGGGAGTCTGCACAGGATAAACTTCCGTCTATACTAAACTTTCGGGCACAGGAAGCAATGTTCTCACTCTATCAGACTTAAAGGCAGAGATTTTAAGCACCGCCTTCAAAAATACCTGGTCTGGGTTGTCCTGTCAATCAAGTGCATGAAGGTCCATCATTGGATGCTGGAACTTGATTGGCATTTACTTACTGGTCTCTGTGTATACCCTGTTCACCTTGATTGGGACTCGTAGTGACCTTCTAATTAACTTATGATCCTTTGATGTTTACTGATCAGAACATAGTATACAGAAACTGTATTACCATGAATATTTTTAGATTTATAATATATGAATTACCTTTAGTACTTGAAAAGATTATAATGTAATATGCATTTAAAAAAAACTTTGGTACATAATTTTTTTTCAAATGAAATTTCGATATTAATTTTAATACTGTATGCTAAATTATGGTAAACTTAAAGTGGAAATGTTATTGAATAAGTTCAGAGAAGCACTGTGTAAAGTAACCAAATTAAAAAATAACGTTTCTAATCATGGGTCACTAAATTTATTTAAATTTCCTGTTTTAATCAAATAAGAAATTAAAATCATATTCTTTTTAGCATGTTTCATGGTGACAAAGCTTTATTAAGGTTAGGATAAACCTCAATATTTTTTTTAGTTAGATTTACTTAATACAGCCCACTTTTCATTTAATTCATAGACGGAATCCCAGAAATAAAATAATTATTTTAGTCTAATTTGGTTGTTACAGGAGTTTTTTTTTATTGATACATGGCTTTGCATTAACGTCTAAAACAATCTTTGTTTTAATATTTGAATTTCTTGTATGATATCATAATAATCTTTATAAATGGGTATTGTTGTTTTCAAACTGTCAAAAATAAATCAATATACAATTGAAAAAAAAACCAACCTTTTACTCTTTATTTTAAAATTCTCTCAAAATCACCAACACAGGTAAGGTTTGACACCTGGGGTATTTCACTGTGTATTAAATCACTTCCTGTGTATAGGGATTATGAGACAGATGACCACAGGTACACTGCTAGCTCCTAAGGCATTCACACCTGTACAAAATAAGCCCCTCCCTCACCTGGAATTTACCACCTGGTAAAAAATCTCTGCCTTTAACAAGGTAACCTTTTACGCAGCATTGTTAAGGCTTGATAAAGGGGGTGGGGCCTAATTTATACGGGAAAAGTTTACTGTGACGTCACACAAAAATATGACTTTTATGTATTTCTCACAATACCTAAAAATGAAGTAATTTGCAAAATAAACAGCAATATACCTTATCAATGCATTAAAAAAAGCAAGCACTAGTCTTTCTCAGGGCCTTCTTTATAACATATATACAATGTTTTATGCAATAAAGACAATACATACAAACATGAAACAATAAAATATAAACATTTTGTTACAACAGATTAAATTAAATATTGACATTTCATTGAAAATAAGGAAATAATGAATTCTATGTTGAGCCAGTACGTTTCATGAGTAAAAAAATTCAACACTTCTTTTAAATATTGCAATGAATTGGGAATTCTTAATACTAATAGGCAGGCAACATATTCCAGATAATTACCCCTGAATATTCAATTGTAAAGAACTTTTGAATAAATTTGTTTTATATTTTGGTAAACGAAGTTCTGAATTTGTCACCGAGCGTAGTGTGTATGACCTAGAACTTTGAAATAAAAAAAAAAATATGCATATAATCCGGACATATATGTTGAAATATTTTGAACATCAGAATGCTTGTCTGTAAATATAGAAGTTCGTAAACTGTAAACCAGCCTAAAATGTTAAACAAGGGCATTGAAGGTGCATAGTATTTTTCATTTAAAATAATCCTAGCTGCTCGTTTCCGAAGTTTATATATTCTATCGATGTGAGTTTGAGTTACCCCAAATAGAGAGAATATAAAATTGATGGTAAAATAAATGCATTATAAAATAGCTTTCTAGTATTCAATGGTAGAAACTTGTTAATTTTTCGTCATATTTTCGTCATATTGGTAAAAATGACGTATTTCATGTGCTGTGAGAGGCAGATTGAGGAATTTTTTAACAATAGAAAATGCGTTTTATTATTAAATGGAACATTATTTACATGTTTTAAATATTCGATTAATGAAAATGTATATCCTTTGCTTAGTGCGATTATTAATTAACTACCAAAAGAATGTATTTTATCAATTATGTCATGTTTTTATGTACAGGTTACATATATTTTACATCGAGATGCCTCATAAAATCGTACTTTCGCAAGGGCATACACTGCATAGATCTGAACCATTTTTTGAATATAGATAAAGGATATATTGCTTAACTTGAAAAGTGCTGCTGCTTTCTTTAAATCGAGGGCGTGATTTTATAATTTCACAAAGTATTTTGTAAAAGTCAAACGTATTTCGACATTGGCCTATTTACTCGAAAATTTAACCATAAAAACGCGAATTCTATTCAAAGCAGCAGCACTTTTCAGAAACTACAAAGTATACAAAAACAGTTAATATCTTGATTTTTTAATATCAACAAGGATATGCCCTTGCGATATTGAAATTTGTTAATGAACTACATTTAGTACAAGCACTATACATTCATCACGTGACTGTCCATCATCATGGGACTAAACTTTAAACAGTACAGAGTGGGTTATACTATGCTATTTCCATAAGTATTAAAGTTCTGTGATAATAAAACAGCATAATTAAAATGAATACAACTTTAAAAAATCCCCCTTTTTGGACGTCTATTTTCCATTGATTTCTCATAGTAGACCTTAACAGCGCTGTGAAAGGTGGTCCATAACTTAGTATGGATCAAAATGAGGGCAATAAGGTCTTTCACAGATTGTCACAGTTCACAGGTCTGCAGTTAACAGATATAAAACAATTGAACTTGAACGACCATAACGTGAATTTTCTGATAGCTATTGATGTAAAGATTGTACCAAAATAACGACTGAACAAAGCCTTTTGTGCGTTTCTTTGTAAGCAAATTGGACTATATATCCCAAATCTTTTGGAACCATGGATTGAATTTAATTTATGTATAGCCTCTTTTATAAAAAAAATAATCAGGTCACAATTTATTGACCTAAAACATCTTTCAGGTTGATTTTAGAGAGATCCACCACGACTAAGATCGGCGTGGATGTTGTAACGTCACTAATTGAGCAGTATGGACAGGATGGGACATTAGACACTCAAAACCCCTTACTTTACTTTGGGGCTTTCCTCGTCACAGATAGAAACGAGGCTTGGATAGTAGAATGTGCCAGAAAATTCTGGTTCATAATTCTAAAAATATGTAAAAAAAAAAATAAAATAAAAATTTTAAATTATAAATGTCAATCATATAGAATCATCTGTTTGAATCTCCAGTGCCATTGAAAATTACATCTTTCATTACTATTTAAACAAATACCTTTTTTTAAAGTGCCTACAGTATATCAAATTGCTTTGTCTGTCCATTTCTACGGAATATGATTTGACGTCATCAAATTTACAAGAAGAAAATGTGGCATCAGGGCACTGGTCTCAAGAAAAGGGCCCTGTAGATTTTACGTTGGCTTTTGGAGCAGAATTTCCCACAAGTCTCGGTTGTGTAGATCCGGTAACACGGCGCAGGACAGGATGTGATCTTCTAAATAACAGCGCAGATCAAGGTGCTTGTCTGGTGTATTATTGCTATTTTCATTCTCAAGTAATCAACTTGTTTTTTTTAATTATCTTCATTGAGATAGATACTTAAGTTTAAAAGCACAAAATAGTTTTATTTATGAACAGTTAAAAATATAAAAGCAATTCTAAAATTGGTTTTAAAAAATTAAAACATCGTTTTCAGTTTTTACAACTTTGTTCGTTCTTTTAATAATTGATCTTGTAAATTTATTTGTGTTTACGAAAATTAGATTACAAGTAAGATATCTGCAATGAGTTGAATATCATTTCAACCAATGGAATTTATGAAAATAAATAACCTCTGTATACCGCTTTCCAACATAAAAAAACATGTAGACACGTGTACAATTAAGCACAGATGTAAAAAGTGTACCACCAAATAAGAAATGCTTAATTTTATTTTGTGGATTTTCCATAAAAATCATTACTGTATACGTAAGAAGTAAGAAATTTTAAAAAATCATTTATCAGCTACAATTTTTATATTTTACCTTTTATTAATTAAATCTTAGAAGGAGATAACGAACAGTATCCAATATCAAAGTCCATAAAAACAATAAAAAAAATAGGAGCAGAGAAAACACAGACCTCCAAAACATCAGAGATGGGATCAGGTGCTACGGAGGAGTGAGCACACCCTGCTGACTGGTCTCACCTGTCGTGTGCCCCTTGTTTAATTCTTGCTAATATGTGTACATGTACTATAAGTATAGCTTTATAAGTAATGAGTTCAATCTATTACAGGGTCATTTTCTGTGATAAACATCTTTGACATATTGAGAAAATAAAACAAGCGGAATTAATATGACATGTCACCTGATAACAACCAGAAGTTACGTGTCTGTCTTGTTGTCTTAAGCTTCTGGATAACCGGATTGCCATTGGTTCACTGCAACACCTGATCCAAGTTTATCCGTGTTGAAACCTTACCTGTTTTGTGACAATGTTGACATAGGTGATACAACACAGTCTCTTTCTGATAAAGACAGACGTCTCATCCTGTACAAATATTACGAGAAAGCGCGTTAATTTATGTCCCGCAGAACTCGGGAGGGGAAGGATTTAGTTCAGTTCATGAGAAATTTTCTCCTGAAAATATGTCGGACATTGAAGAACTATTCAAAGACATGTGTGAGTCTGAGATCAAGTTTTATGTGTGAGTTTACACGTGCATTATGCTGAGGATGTAAGGGGGTCTCTGCTTCAAAGCTGACAATATCCAAAAATTCGCTTCGGTCAGTGTCATGAAAATTAAATGTTTGCTTTAAAAGTAATTTTTTTTGGCGACGAAAAGCTAGCTTTTGGTTCGTTTGCAAGGTGTTTCTTTTAAAAAAATGTAATGTAAATTTATTTATGTAATGTTGCAGAAAATAGCACATTTCTTCATATTGGTTGCAAGGAACCTGACTGCTTGACATATCTAGAAAATTACAAATGAATTTGAGATTTGAGAATTTTTTTGGTTGAAATATTTAGTTTATAATTATCACTTTTCAGTACTGCGCTAGAATAAACAATTAGTGTTTATGTTCTTGCTTAATAAGGATTTTTTGAAATAAAATAATGCATAAAAACATTTCTAATTTTTAAAAATGTTTCGTATTTGTCAAAATAAAATTATGGACTGTTTATGGAGTGTTTAAATGGAAGACAACACCAATAAATATGTCTGAGTAAGGCTGTCACACAACCCTTTTAAACAGTTCTGAATCGTTCTGTTACAAGTAAATCCTCAAGAATCTAGATTAAATATGATGTAGATGAGAAAATATCCCGTGTTTTCGAATCACTGCTTCGATTCAATAATTTTAATATTTCAACTAATAACTTTGGCGTTATTGCTAAAATTAATTGTCCCGCATTTAAGTTATTCAATTATAAATGCATGATTTAGCTCGCTTACTAAAAGGAGAAAAACCACAGTTGTCACCACGCATGTGTGGTAAACATAGTCAATTATCTCCCCGTGTCGGACATTCTCTGAACAATAAGATGGACTGTATTATTCTTAAGGTACTCCGATCCTCAAGTTCTGAAAATGAAACATTGACTAATTGAAAATGCTCACAAAAATGTCTTCGAATTTTCAAAGTAACGTGTTTTTACCGATAATAATTCCTCAAACTTCATCTTTCAAGTTAATTATATTAAAAAGAGAAAATTAGTAAATCTCAACTATATTTTAAGGAATTGCGAACAAAAACAGCTGCTACACATTTTCAAATTCAAATTTGATCAATTAACACATTTTCAAAATAAAAAATAATAGGTATCCAGGCTTTTGAAAAATTCCAGAACCTTTATATACATATACCGTACTTTAATTTCTTTTATTCACTGCAATCATTTTACAATGCAAAATGTATCAAGATTTTCCTGTCATTGCAAAGCTCCATAAATCCCTTCTAATTTCATATCATATTAATAAACATTGGTACCTATGGTTAGATTAGAATTAACATTAATTTCTTGATATATATAATTTTAAAGGTACTTGGACACAGTTATTTTTTTCTGTATAATATCACGAATTATGTATTTTAATAGCATTTTACACAAAATTAATTAAAAATCTTTTTTCATTCAAAAGTTATTAAAACTTCAAAGTTTTTGGCGGGTTTGATGGACACATCCTTGCATTTTCATAAATTTTAACTTTATCATTAATCCTTCGGAAAAGTGGCAATCTTGTTGTGTATTAATGAGAAATAATAAAACTTTAATTCAGAAAAATAATTTTATTCAGAGGAGAAATTTTAGTAAGCAAAACTCCTTCACTGGTATCATCAGTCCGAGTTGTGTTTTGTGCAAATCGATCACACTCGTGTTTTGTACACAGTTTTTGTAAAGAGGGCACGAGCTCTGTTATTGTTGATGTTTACGATTCACCGGGTGCGTTCAATCGTCAACGTTTGCTCACCACAATTGCACGGAGTGAGAATATATTGTGTGTTTGGTTTGCTTTCGAACATGTCTACTCTGCATTTTCTGAATTATAGTATTAATATTTTTCATTTATACACCAGATTGCCACTTTTCTCAGTATCAAGACTTAAACTAAAATTTGTGAAAGTACAATAATGTGTCAATGAAACCCGCCAAAAAATTTGAAGTTTTAATAACTTTTGAATGGAATAAGGTTTTTTTAATTAATTTTTGTGTGAAATGCTATTAAACTATATAAGTCGTAATATTATAGAAAAAAAACTTCAAATCTGTGTCCAATTACCTTTAAAATGCTTTTACGGGGTAAAATTTTCGACTTTTAATTAGACCTTTTTGAGAACTTCAAAGAACCTCGAAGCACATTGAGAGGTATATAATGAAAATTGTTGAATAAAAATATTCAATTTTTAAGCGTCATTTTGAGATTTTTTGAATTAAATTATAAATTAAAGAGTTGTCCTTCTTGACTAGGGATCGGAATTCCTTAAGGATGATATTAGAAATTATTAACATGTACTTTACTTCCACAAGTTTAGAGTCAAAAGCACTTGAAATGGACAATTTTAAGACATGTTTAAAAAGGTAATTTTTAAATACATGAGCACCCTAATGAAAAAAAAATCTTCACCATTATCCCTCTCGAAAAAGAAATCTTAAGAACAGATGATACGATATCGATTTATACGAGGTATATATATCTAAGTTGATTCGATACACAAGAGCATGCTCTACGTATGAACAATTTCTAAAACGAGATAAAATTATCAACAAGCAAGTTCATGAAACATTATCAACAGTCTCGTTCAAAGCCATAATTTCGTAGGTTCTAAGGTCGATAAATTGACCTTGTCAGCAAATACAATTTATCATTGGGACAAATGCTGACTGACGTTTTTCATTCTAATTGTGAGTCCATTATTTATACACTGAATTGACGATGAATTTTTCCGTTATTCCTCGATTATGACAAGGAGCACATGGCGGATGTGACTGGTCAGCAAGGGATGTTCACTTCTCCATGGCACCTGATACCACCTCTGATGTTTCGGAGCTCCGTGATTGGTTTGCTCCTATTTTGTACCTTTTTATGGACTGAATTTGAAAACTGTTCGTTATTTCCATATCCTTCTTCCTTCGAAAGGTGGCTATGTGTAAAAGTTGGATTATTACTTGATGAGTTGAATCAAAGGTCCTAAAAATACATCGTATATAATGAACTTTGCAAAGAAAGACAATTTTGTTACCTGCTTTGGCAGCAGGGACCAGTATGTGCTGATTGTGTAATCTATTCTTTTTCACTTCTGAATTATTAATTACAGAATGAATGATGGTTTTAACATACATCTGATACAAAAATTCCATTCCAACAAAGCGTCAACTTGAAGGTTGTTTTCTATGTCTGGCCCATTGTCAGGCGTAGACTTCCAGAGAGTCCATAAAATTAATAAACCAGGTAACAAAATTGACTTTTCTGAGTCTCATTATTTAAATTGTATCTTAGAAGAACTGGGGTTTAATTCTAGACTGTCCTTAAAAATAAAAGATCTCACAAAGTCTGATATATCTGTTTCATATTTGTACTATTAACTGGAAAAAGACTATAATGATAATCTTTCGACAAAGTTTTATGATAAACGTGAGTACTTTAACTTTTGAGTCGTAGATGCAACAATAAACGTTTTATAATATCAGCAGTCTCGTTCAAAGTCATCATTTCGTAAGTTCTATGGTCGATACAATGACATTGTCAGCAAATACAATTTATCATTGAGTCAAATGCTGACTGACATTTTTCATACCTATTGTTAGCCCATTATTTATACACTGAATTGACGACACGTTTTTTTTTTCGTTATTTCCTGATCATGACAACGAGCACACGGTGTGTGTGACCGGCCGGCAGGTGATGCTCACTCTTCCATGGCACCTGATCCCACCTCTGATGGTTCGGAGGTCCGTGTTTGCTCTGCTCTTATTTTGTAAATTGTTTTATGGACTTTGAAATTGAATACTGTTCGTTATCTATATATCCTTCTACATAAAGAGTTTATACCTCTCGGCGTATCATATGGTGTATTTATTGGAACTCGCTTTCATTTAATATTCAATGAAATAACATTTAACTTTCAAATGAAAGCATGAACATTTACAGCAGCAACAAAAACAGTTTTTTTTAATTTTACAATTTACACGCCTCTGCGCTCTTGAAAATCCTTGTTGAAAATTAAATCTGACGATCACAATACATTTTCAAGTACAATGAATATATTGTTTAATTTTTTTTACAGTCATAGATATAGTCATTCACAGTTCTCTGGACTTGTATAAAGCATTAATGACATTGTTTTAATTCCAAAATTAAAAATAGCTAAATATGCTTAAATAGAAATGTTTTATATTTGTTTTGACATATAAGGTATCGTGTATCGTGGACAAGTATCGTGGCAAACTTGTAAAACCGATCGATAAGGCGCCACTTTATATAAAATTTGTACCGTCATGTCCAGTTTTTAGCTATCACCATGAATGTTTCCATTTTTGATATATAGACTGTTGTCGGCACCTTGTTCAATAGCCATTGTGCAGTGGTGTCATGTCCATCCTAACGAGTTATATAAAAAGGACTGACTCCATTATTCTGACATCAATTGACGTCCTCTTGCTTGTTCAGTAATAGTTGAACTGTACCATCATGTCCCTTTTGACAAGCTATATCAAGAGGACTGGCTCCATTCTTGTTACATAGATTCATGTCGGCACCGTTGTACAGTAACAATTGTACCGTGCTATCATGTCCATTTTGACAAGCTATATAAAGAGGACTGGCTCCATTTTTGTTACATAAATTAGCATTGGCACCATTCTTCAGTAACAGTTGTACAGTTCTATAATGTCCTTTAAAACAAGCTATATAAAGAGGACTAACTCCATTGATGTCACATAAATTTAATTCGGCCCCATTGTTCACTAACAGAGTAGCCGTACTTTCATCTTCTTTAAAACAAGCTATATAAAGAGGACTGAATCCGTTCTTGTTACATAAATTGATTTCGGCACCGTTGTCCAGTAACAGTTGTACTGTGCTATCATGTCCAAATTCACAAGCTATATAAAGAGGACTGGCTCCATTCTTGTTACATAAATTGATGTCAGCATCGTTGCTTAGTAACAGGTTAACTGTGCTTTCATTTCCATTTTCACAAGCTATGTAAAGAGGACTGTGTCCGTCATTATCAGATAAATTGATGTCGGCACTCTGTTTCAGTAACAGATTAACCGTGTTTTTATGTCCATGTTCACAAGCTTTAAAAAGAGGACTGGCTCCATTCTTGCTACATAAATTGATGTCGGCACCATTTTTCAGTAACAGTTGTACCGTGCTATCATGTCCAGTTTGACAAGCTATATAAAGAGGATTGGCTCCATTGATTGCACATACATGTATGTCAGCACCGTTGTCCAGTAACAGTTGCACCGTGCTATCATGTCCATTTTGACAAGCTATATGTAAAGGACTGTGTCCGTCATTATCACATAAATTGATGTTGGCATCCTTGTTCAGTAACATTTGTACCGTGCTATCGTGTCCTTTTTCACAAGCAATATAAAGAGGACCGAATATGTTCTTGTACCATAAATTGATGTCGGCACCGTTGTTCAGTAACAGTTGTACCGTGCTTTCATGTCCATTTTGACAAGCTATATATAGAGGGCTGCCTATATTCTTGTCACATAAATTGATGTCGGCACTGTTATTCAGTAACAGATTAACCGTGCTTTTATGTCCATGTTCACAAGCTATAAAAAGAGGACTGGCTCCATTCTTGCTACATAAATTGATTTTGGCATCTTTGTTTAGTAACAGTTGTACCGTGCTATCATGTCCATTTTGACAAGCTATATAAAGAGGGCTGACTCCACTCTTCTCACATAAATTGATGTCGGCGTTGTTGTTCAGTAATAGTTGTACCGTGCTATTAAGTCCATGTTCACAAGCAAAAAGAAGAGGACTGGCTCTGTTTTTGTTACATAAATTGATCATGGCACCGTTGTTCAATAAGCGCATGATGGTTTTATTACGTCTTTCTTCCTCTTTTGTATCAATTCCGGCCTCTTTCAAATGCTCCTCGTCATTAATAGAAGCAAGTGTTAATGGAGTCCACATGTCATCAATTGTAAACTTGTTTACGTCAGCACCAAGTCTTACTAATTCTTCAAGTATTGAAAAATTATGAAATACAGAAGCAATATGAATTGGTAAAAAATTATTCCATGATTCCAATAATGCAGATATTTTATATTCCCTGCTTAGAGATTTTAAAAGGTACGATTTACCATTTGCACATATGGCAGAAAAGAAAGGATAATCTTTTAACCTTGATTCATTAATTTTTTCCAAGAAAAATGAAGAAATGTCATCATGACAGAATATAATGAACCCGATCAAAGGACACGTTTTATCTTTCCAATCCAAAAAAAGAAGTCTAGACAAACCAGAGCCTTCAAAAGAGTTTGAAAATTCCGATCTGTCTATTTCACACTTAATTCTGACAAGTATCTTCCCATGCCTTTTATCTATTTTTTCTTTTAAAGATTCGATAACACTTTCTTTCCTTAAACATGGATTAAGTAGAACATCTACAAGGTGCTCTGTTTGCATGTCAATGATAAATCTGTCCACAAGATCACCAATGTATTCTTCAGGCAGGTAAACAGTGAAGGGATCGCGATCTTCCTCTTCTGTATCGTCTTCTATCCTCACCCGACGTCTCAGAAAACCACTGTCTGCGTACTGTATTATCTCTTGCGGACAATCAACACCAAACACCAGAGTCGTTATCTCCATAATAAAGTCGTGAAGGAATTGGAAAGTATGTCTGACACATTTTACATAAGATCCTTTGATCTGTAGGAGTGCATTGCGAATGATTGATATATTTGTATTTTCTGATAGTTCACATATTCCTAAAATCTTTCTGTATTTCTTTAAAGAATTTTCAGTCCTGCTAATAGTTTCGACATTCAAATTATTGTTAAAGACTGCAATCAGAATTAAGCCACAATATTTTTTTTTGTCTAATTCTTTCAAACGTTCGATGTCTTTTTTGATGATTTTAAAGGGATGTTTAAACAAACTTATTTCGTTCTCTTTGTTTGTTGATTCGTTTGAAAATAATTTACAAAGCAAAGGAAAATAAGCTTCTGTTTTAACAATTTCCCTAATAATTTTTTTAGACAAATGCATTTGATGGCAGTATTTATCTAAGATCTTCTTTTTTTCTTCCGTTGACAGTTTCCATTTGTCGCTGTCAATTTCTACTGCGTTGGATTTATTTTTGAGGATTCCTTCTAATCTCTTGTCATTAATAACACATCTTCTACATGACACCAATAATTTAACCTTCTTCAAACAAATCTCCAGTGTTTTCTCGTATGTTTTCCATGAATTATATGAAATGTCATCTAGTGACTCCTTACCAATGGGGTCATTTAGAAGAAAT